>JAWPHD010010606.1:0-92134 GCA_037043455.1 Cyrtodaria siliqua
GTAACCATATATACACTTACTGGGCCTAAACACTTTAAGGACCACGCTGTTATTTGCGATGACGTGTCATCAACTGCGTGATCACATTCTGTTATGAAATCAGAAGCTTGTTTGACATTTTTTTCATCTTAGCAAAGGCTGTCAGGTGAGCAGTTCATGGCATTCAGTGCCATTTTGGGCCTCTTTTTTAGAACATGGAAGCTTTGTTTTTTCACTTGAATTCCAACCAGTTTGTAAAGCAAGTTGAGCGACACAGGCCCTCTTATGCCTCTTGTTTAATATTTACCGTATGCTTCATTATATCTCTGAATTCGGATCATATGCAATAGTTATAGGACAGGAAAGAGATTGATACCGAATGGTTACAGGACATGGGGCACCAGCAAGTCCTAATGTAAGAAAATCGCGACTAAGCACGTTAAAGAACCATAGGAGTCTCTGTTCGTTAGCAAGAAAATGGCAGGTTTACGGATTCAAATGTATCCTTCCCCTCTCTCGAACAATTCACTTAATCGTAATTGTATTTAAATGGAGACTATCATTGTTATACAACATATAAAAATACGTTAATTAGTTCATTTACTCCGTTACATAGTTTGTCACCAAGAGGAAAACAACATGAAACGCTAACATTACAGATAATTAAAACGTTTTTAAAAAAAACAACAGGAATAGTAATATAATTATGAACATATAGATTATCAGTGACTTCGTATAGTCTGCCTAAACAAAGTATTTCTTGCATACCCGGATTATAAGAATCTTTCATTGGTATCCGTTGAAGATGGGGAATTCCAACCCGAGGTATAAGTGTTTTTATCGGAACCGAGACTCTGCCGAGGTTCCGATTAAAACACTTATACCGAGGGTTGGAATTACCTATCTGAACCGAATACCCGTAATATATTCTTTTTCTTGCATATCAGAGACATGTTGTGCGTTGACGCCGCCAGCTACTAGCGTTTTGCATGTTTTCCTCCATACCGGATGTTGGCGCGCGTGAATTTTATCTCGACCCTAGGGTGAGAAGGAACTTTCTTGCATACCGGACAAGGATATCTGTCATTTTACCGGGGCTAGCTTATAAGAATCTTACATGGGTATCCGGTGAAGATAGGGAATTTCAACCCGAGGTATACGTGTTTTTATCGGAACCGAGGAATGTTGTGCATTGACACCGCCAGCTATTAACGGTTTTGCATGTTTTCCTGCATATCGGATGTTGGCGCCTGTGTATTTTATCTCGACCCTAGGGTGAGATGGAAATATCTAGCCCCGGTAAAATGGCGGATATCCTTGTCCCAAGTAATGCCCCAAGCTGATGCCCAATTTTCCAGTTCTAGCAGGTCATTTTGGAGAGCCGTGTGGTATTGTATGCTGTTTATTGTCCTGTATAGTAGGCAGTCATCTGCGAAGAGTCGGACTTTAGATGTAACGCAATCTGGTAAGTCATTGATGTGGCAGAGAAACATTAGCGGTCCTAGGACAGTGCCTTGATGTACACCAGATTCGACGTTGACACGTTTAGAGTGTTCTCCTTCGCAAACAGCATTCATTGATCTCTCCTTCAAAAATGAGGATAGCCAGTTATTTAGTTGGCCCTTGACGCCATAGCAGTCTATTTTATGGAGGAGTTTGTCGTGTGGGACTGTGTCAAATGCCTTTGAGAAGTCGAGGATGGCAATATCGATTTGTTGTTTCTTATAAAAAGCTTTAAAAGAAGTCATGGAGAATAACTAGAAGCTGACTTTCAGTGGAGAATCCAGATCGAAACACGTGGTTGAGCTTGGTCAATATGTTGTGTTTGTCGAAATGTTTCCACATGTGACTGCAAATGATATGCTCCAGGATTTTACAAGGCACTGATGTTAGTGAAACGGGTCTATACTTTTCGGGCAAGTGCCTATCGCCTTTTTTGAAGACAGGGGATATGTTTGCATTCCTCCAATCTTGTGGCAGTGTGCCAGTGTCAAGCGAAAACTGGAAAACATCACGGAGTCCTTGGGCTAGCTCTTCAGCACAGGTCTTCAGTACAATGTTTGGGATGCTGTCTGGGCCCATTGCCTTTGATGTTTTAAAGGGATTCATGCACTATTTTCAAACAGACTTATTTAAAAGGGCTTTAACAACCTTAAAATTAGCTGAAAGAATTATCAAAATGCCCTGAAAACTAAATGAGATATGATCTATTGAAAATTTGCAAAGAACATAAATGGAGGCGGCCATCTTGGAACGATGACGTCATCGCGCCTTTTTACTATATATGGCATATTGACAAAACATATTATAAAGCAAAAGAATATCACTCCAAATTGATTAAAAAATAAATATACAGATGTAAAATGTATAAATTGTATGCTTATTTTTCATTTCCAGTGATTTTCTTTGCTTTGAAAGACATTTAATCAGTATGCCATATATGGTAAAAAAGCGCGATGACGTCATCGTTCAAAGATAGCCGCTGCCATTTGTGTTTCTTTGCACATTTTCAATGGAACATACCTCCTTTACTTTTCATGGTATTTTGATAATTCTTTCAGCTTTTTTCAAGTTTTTCAGAGCCCTTTGAAAGAAACATTGTTTGAAAATGGTGCATCAACCCGTTTAAGGTTTGTAAGGAGTTTTAATACGCCTTTCTTTTCAATGTAGGTGTGGAATGGTAGGTATAGTTTTCCTTAGGTTGACTGGTGGAAGAGAGGTGGCATGGCAAGACAAGATTGAAGACACTATTTCAGGATTTATGTAGACACCATCATATCATCGGTCATTGCACAATATAACACTTAGTGTTGTATGAGCAAATGAAATAAGTCTTACTTTTATTTGATGAACATTAATTAAAACTATGTATATTAGTGTTGTGCGTTGTGTACGTTCAACGAAATGCCACCTTTAATCATCAACAAAAGATGCATGTTTTTCACTACACAGTGTTTGTTATAATATTGTGTACACACAGTAAACGGTCTATTTCTTTCAAATCGAGACGTTTTAAACGTATTCTCTGTTTTACTTTACATATTGTTATACTGGTTTGAGATTTTCCTTCCGTCCATTAGTAGTATAGATAATGGGGGTTCTGGGCCAGTTTTCCGCCCTCGCGACAAACGATCAAATAGTCTCCAGATGCAACACAACACAATTGCAAGCACCAAATGGTGACGGCATATTTGATATCAGACATCTTTTACAACTGTATAAACTGCTTAATTGGCCTCCGCTTAGGAAAAACTTTGCCCAAACCCCCACTATCCATTAAACCTTAGTTAATCACCCTCTGCTTAGGAAGAATTTTGCCCAAACCCTCACTATCTATTAATGTTTGTAAATAACTAAAACATTTGCAATTGATCAGGCAAAATCAGACGGAACCGGACAGTAGTCTTCATCATCGCTGCACGTATCGTTTTTTACCATGGAGTATTTTACTTGTATGCTAATGTATCTTGTCCATTATCTAGTATGTATCTTTTAACATCATAAGCTGATAAACTTTTTTTATTTATTACATAGCTGCTTATGTGATGCTTTTGTGATCTAATAACTTTCATCTCATGGTGACTTTCTGCTGCTGTAAACAAAATCTTTTTGTAATCGTCGTGTGCTATTTGTTTTTTAACAACACACTTTTTAACGCCCTTACATTTCTTTGTACTAACATCATTATCTAACATATACGAATATAGTTTACTTCGTAGTCCAACATAGTCAACAATAGGTATGCCACACGTTTCATCTTTCATCTTGCCAATAACCTTTTTATTATCATTAAAATGAAACTTACTTTTTGGATCATAATCGCAATTATCAAAAAGTTCTTTATCCTTGTGAAAAGAAATATAAAAAGATCGGACAGGGAAAGTAGCATTCAAGGAGGACAGTCAACCACAAAACACAGAAACAAACGTGTAAACAGACAAACAAGAAGGCAAAAGTAACAATAAAAGCAAACGATATCACAAACACAAAAGGGTTGACAATAGGGCTACCGCCTTGGAACGGTCAGTGGCAAAGTAGGCCACTGGGGGTTTAAACCGGTTCTAGGGTGCACCAAACCTCACACTTACCCTACTGTCATCCCATTAAAACAGGACAGTTTAAATAAAGAAATCCCCGCCATGATCTAATCTCTAACAAACAAGGCAGCATCAATAGGCAATATAAGTAAAACACAAATATGCTCGTGTAAATATAATACAAAAAAAACAATAGCCTAGAAAGCCACAATGAAGGTACTCAATGACTTGGCAGAAGCCAGAGCAACAAGAGAATAAACCATTAAGGGCACGACAGGAAAGATCATAGACAAACGTCAAACGTGGCGTCCCAATGGGCTTTAGGTAGGCGTCATCATAGGGTCCACAGCCTGTCCGGTCATCGTACAATTAAAGAGGAAAGCATAGTGGCGAACTGTAAAAGGGTCCACCACCAAGCATGCAGTACGTTGCTAAATGATAGGGTCATAACCTCTTTTGACAAACTTTTTAACAAGTTTAACAAAGATAGTATGAAGGTGATCATGACCAAGAATCTTACGAAGTTTATAAATCACATCACCATAGAAGTCAGGTTGTGATAGTCCTTGCCCTATGAAAGTCTGCATACACATCTTTTGTTTTTATTTCATAACACAAGGAATCGGTATCAGTAAATAATAATTTAGCTTTTTTATCATATTTGTTTTTAATATAGTTGTAATGGAAATCATACATCAAATATTTCGACAAGTCTAAAAGACACATACCAACATAACAAGGACGATTTAACACTAATCGTTCTTTTATTCTGTTTATGGCAAATAAATTTTCATTAAACATTTTACAAGAAATAAAAGAAGGTCTTGCTGCATTTTTTAAAAGGACCTCCTCGTCGTGAGTTAATTTAACATTAATTCTTTTTCTCAAATTTTCCATAGTTTTACCAAAAACTGAATTGTTCATCAGTTTGAAGAAATCCTTTTCAAAAGCATTTTTACCAGCTGTTCTCTTGGAAGTATTAAAGTCGATGTATGTCTTTAACCACCTTGATTCGTCAAACTGTAGTATTCGATGTATTTTTGTTACCTTCAATCCAAGCTTTTTATACAATTCTAAGTTTCTAAAATGCACGACATACTTTCTTTTTTTTTTAGTGTTGTAACAAGTTTATTAACATTGCAAGATCCCAATTTAAACTTTTGTTTTAAATTTTTACTATAGTCTGACAACCACTCATCTTTTATATTTAGACTTTCCGGAGCAAGAGGATAATCATTATGCAAGTTATGCAGTTTCTTGGGATACTCGATATCACACTCAACAATGTAATTTGATTTTCCTTTTTCAAATTTATCATCCCACTTGAAGTTACCAGTAGGCAACGGTTGACACATGGCCCACCCGAACAAGCAGCTAATGCACCAGTAGACAATAACTTTAATATCTTAATAATAACAATCAATAAATCAAATCAAATTTCATTGTGAACGAGGCAAATATCTTGTCAATAACGACTGTCAATTAAAAAAAGCCATTCAAATCATCTCAATCGGTACCAATCGGCATATGATAAGTTCATACATTAAATGTATTGTCTATTGGTGCATTAGCTGTTTGGTTCAGTATAGATAAGAACGCACCTGTTCAGTATAGATAAGAACGCACCTACCTAACCTGTAATATCGCAATATAGAAACGATCGTTCTACGTAAGCAATACTGTGCTCTACTGAAGTTCCGTTGAGACCTAAATTCGTAGTTTTAGAGGATTAGAGCAGCTATCCCGCCAACAACAGCCAAATTTTACATCATATATACATATATATGACCATGATATGTACACTGTTTCTAAACGTACTGACGACGAGATATATATATAACTTACATATTTTTAGAATCCAAACTCTATAAACACAAAAAACGGCTTTTAACCGCCAGGCCAAACCCCGAAACTGGAGCGTTGAATTAAGACAATTAGCATATTCAATTACGAGTATTTTAAGAACACGTTAAAATCCTATACTTTTAGTCGGCACATACACATTATTATTTGACATGAACACATGGATAGAGTTTTGATAAATAGTTTTTTAGTGTATTTTTGGCGGAATATATCTACTTTAAGCAAAGTGAGTTTAAAACAACATCAATATATACTGAAAGGAAAAAGAAACGGGAATTTCCGCTATATATTGTATATACAATATTCTGCTGTTAATCGAATGGTAGATGGCTACATAAGATCTTTCCTTTCGGGAAAATGAACTAAAACAACATGTAACACAGCAAATAGTATTCCTGCAAAGTTTCTTTATTGACAGAGTACGTGTTTGGCTCAAGCATGTATGCAAACTTTTTACGTTAACTACAGTACTAAAATGGCTCAGTCATCGTTATACTAGTTCTGGAATCTTTCATTTTCGGTACATACTTTCAATACTTTCTGAAATTCAAACGTCTATGGGCCCGCAAAATATGCTGTAGATCTAGACCTGCCAAAAATTAAATTAAAATATCTCTTTGTCAATCAATGCAGTCGTTTTATGACCGAGAAAGGTAAAAGAAATAGCCTATATAAATTATTCTGGGCAAAACTGACGGCCATCTTAGAGTCTATCAAGATTTTCATTTAGGACATTAAGGACCTATGTCATGGTGAAAATCATTTTGCAAAAGGTCTAGTATCAATACGTCTTGTGGTTCAATCAAATATTAAAGCAATGTCAACAAAATTTCAGTTCATATCTATTAAAGCCGTAATTTTAGCCGTAATAGCCATTTTATAATTTAAAAAGAATTTAATTTCTATACCTCATCAGCGAAGTTTCATGAAACCTCCGACCAATAGGATTAGAGGAGTAGATGTCACGAAACAAAAGTTTACGAAAGACGCATTAGTGCCAGCTGAACTTTGATCAGTAGAGCTAGAACGATGTTAGCAAAGGGCTAATATAAACGATGTTAGTGTCACACAATTACGCACTGTTTGCAAAACCGATGATGCGACTTTTCACGAATATTTTCGCTTGCCTTGTGTTTTCTCTTGTATCAGACATACGGTCTGTAACATGTGAATCTCAAGGTAATGAACGACTTCTACGGTCAGAGATGGAACAGACTTTTATTAATTTGGAGCTAAGACTAAAAAAGCAGGAAGACAAAATGAAGTTTGTAGAGAGGCAGAATCTACTGACGGAGGAACGAATGAAGGAAACGGTAATTATTTTATCTTTTAGTGTTACGGACGGAAAAAAATTAAATGAATTTGAAATGTTTGTTTTTTAACACATCATATTAGGTTATATTGGGACAGAAAACTTAGGCCAGTAACCTCAGAGGGAGATGAAAGATAGGTAGTGTGTTTTACTAAGTGTATGTGTATTTTGAGAAAGAGATAGAGGCGCGTGAGCGCACACACACACACATAAACGCAAGCACGCATGCGCGCAGAGAATGAGAGTATTGCATGGTTTTATATTTACATAAATGTGAGAAAATTATCAACGAAACAGTGCTAAAATCTTGTCTAAAAGCGTGAAACATTGTGGTTGATAATTTTCTCATATTTCTCTTTTCAAAGTTACGTTCTTCCCAGTATCCTCTGTAATCAAAGGACCTTGTAAGCACTGTTTGGTTGCCATTTTTACGATATTAATCTTTAAAATTGCACTTCATTAAGAGTTCAGGAATTTTTATTACGGGTTTGATCATTCCAAGATGTTACCAAACGCACTTTGGCAGCACCCTACTCGTCAAGGTACTGTGGAAATATGCCATCCTTCGGAGCGGATGTGAAGCCATCGATCCCGTGTGCAGCCATGTGGGTGTTACAGATCTCGCTGAACTTTTGTGCACGCCCATAAACCTCCGGGCTGCTCAAAATATTCGAAAAAGTGTGTAATCGTAAACATAGAAATATTTTGTCATTCGCAACATCTCGTACATTGCTTCGCAGCATTACTCGAATGTAAATCGAATGTTTCCATATTGGTTCCGTCATCGCGCCTTAGATTCTCGCCAAAACAAATTTGCATTCAAAATCAAAGATATCATCCAAATTGTGCTATGCCATTCAGCCGATAGCTCCGTCAATATTTGTTTACATGCAAAAGTTTATTTACATGAAAGCAGTGATAAAACCTTCATCTGCATTGTAAAAAACAAACATTCAGCGCAAATTATACATCAACACGTTGTGACTAGCGGCCATATTGTTTACATAGCAACAATGCACTATTTTCTGTGCCGTTGTCTTCCGGCTAACACAATGTCAAGATGTTGAACATACCGAAGCGTCGTGATACACACGAGGCGGGATCCCGAAGAATGACGGGATTGACCGATCGTTCACGATTGATATTTTATAAAATGTATACTATTTTTGTGCTTGACATTCTTTAACAAAACACCAAAAAGGCACTTTTTTTTGCAGGAGACAACAGTTAAACATCTTGCGGTCACCAACCGCCGTCTCGTCAGGACGGTGAAGCGTCTAGAAAACCTTCTCGGCAAACACCTTAATAGGAGATATGAACCGCCAGTCACAGGTCCAAGTGAACCTGACTCGAATAAGGTAAAAACTGCTCAGCTGGTGAACAATACACATTCAAACACATTCAACAAAGTGAATAACACAATGTCGTCAAAACAACGCCCGTGCATCAGTGAAACACAAGGCAACTTGAGACGAGGTAAATATGTCACTAAGAATATTACTCTCTGACTTGAGTCATACAGTAGCTGTGAGAATCATAGCTTTTATGGTTTGATATTCTATACGTATTTATTTCAGTACGACTGGACTTAAAGACAAGTTATTTTGCATTAAATTGTTTGAATACAGACGTACAGGTCAGCCATGAGACTGTCCTGATGCTTTCTTGACTCTTGTTAAAAAGCCTTAACGTTGGACACCCTAACATGCTTAGACAATTATAAATTTCATTATTTCAGCCATTCAAGAAGTATACGTGGCTTTCTCCGTTTACTTGAATAAAGCAATTGACCACCTGGGAGCTGGCCAACCTATAAAATACGACCAAGTCTTAATCAACGATGGCCAACATTACAACATACATACAGGAACGTTCACTGTGCCGGTGGACGGGGTCTATGCCTTCAGCTTTTATGTGTCAGAGTTCCATATTCATCAAATTCATGCAAGTCTTAGCGTTGATGGCGTTCGTATGGTTGACGGGATTGCGGATAGTATGCACGACGCTCAAGATGTCCAAGGCGGCAACTTTGCAATCTTACGACTACAGAGGGGACAGGCTGTTTGGGTACAAAATATGTGGGCAGACTCATACATATATGGTAGTGATACTAGCAGATTTGACAGCTTTTCTGGCTATTTGCTGTATCAGTAGGACAATAAAACAAGATGTCCAAATTTATATCTTTGTTGATTTCTAGTATTTGTATATCACTAGCACTAACAGAGACCCGTCGTACCGCCGTATTAACTTTCATACATAAGGTACTAGTATAGTAGTGTATCTATAAAAGCAGCCGATTTTCTTGTAAGTCACCACTATATATTAGGAGCGGATCCAGGATTTCAAGTTAGGTATTAGGGTTAGAAGCTTTTACCAAAACAAAATTCAGTTTGGGCGTGTGCTTTTATCCCCATTATTGCGATGGGATGTGGTCAAGTGAATGTTTTAACCAAATACGTATTTTAGGCACGAGCAGTGTCAGTCATATAGTACATGACAGTAATTCAACACTGTAATATTAGAAAGAATACTTACATGGCAGAAATTGTGCGCTTTATACTCGAGCGGTTTGGTACGATTTTACTCAATATTGTTTTGTTTTTTATGTAAAATAAATTGGTCCATAGAATAGTCCATTTATCCAGCGAGTGCAAACGAGACATAATTTCTGAATAAAATAAGCCATTTTATCACAACATCCAAATTTCAAAGTACACCATTGTAAAAAAAATTATTCAGCCTTAAATGTGCTGGAAAATTACGTTCAACACCAAACAAACAAACACAGACTCATTAATATTCATGAGTTATTCCCGTTTTAAATATAAAACACCAACGTTCCACTTAAAAACACAAAGATTGGGCTTGAAGATCTCGAAGGACCAGTAAGTAATAACACTTAACTGATGTGTTGTCTGGGAGACTTTTTACAGCCGCCACACAGCACTAAACAAACGCTATATTAATAAATACTGAAAAGGGGATCTCTTTGAACCAACAAACACAAGAACATTACCTATATAATTTCAAGAATTATTTGTTTTCGAAATGACAAATTGTCATGATAAGCAACACACAATAAACGCCGTTTAAAAAAAACGTGTTTGTTTACGTACTATGCACCGACCTGTTTACTGCACTGTACAGATTCCCCAGGAGTAATCGTATTTCCGTATTTAAGAAGGCGGAAGTATGGTTCCTGGTATTCTATTTTCAATTCATAGTTCAAGGCTGCATGAACAACATCGGATTTATCGGAAATCGAAAAGTGGAATCTATAGGTACGGAGGTATTCGTATATCTAGGTATACAACCACCAATTGCATATAAACCTTCGAGGTGTAGACCTTCGAGGTGTAGTCGAATGTAGTTCCTATAGTAAAAAGTAATCCCTCATTTTTTGTTGTAAAGGGGCATTACAAATAGGGAATATAGCCAATTTCTATTCGATTTTGTTGCTGTATGTATAATAAGTTTATTGATTGGTTTTTCCTTGATTATTGATGACGATTTTCCAAATTTCGAATCTATACATACACCTTTTCAGTAATTATCAATGAAAACAGCTGTACCCTTGACCTGTTCAGTAAACAAACAAGAACTTTCTTACATGACTTGTGACCCCACCTTTTCCGGCGATTTTTCAAGTGGACAACTATTTTTATATATGAACATAACACTGCTGCAGTATCCATAACAGCAAATCATTAATATGTGACATATTAACACTGGTGTCAATGGGGAAAATAGTTGGTGGTTCATACCTCTAATGTAAGACCTTCATATGCATCATCATAGTTTGGATCATATTCCAATTTGACAGGCACCTTGTCATAACTATCAAACCCGTGATATCGATATCCCGTCGCTTTCAAGGGTTTTATTACATGCATCATACTATGTATCCTGCAGTAATGAGGGTGATTTCGAGGACCAGTAGGCAATACTGCGTACCAGGTACCAGTCGACTTGGTCCTATCAAAATAAGGTATGAGTTAGACCTGAACAAAAGTGAAAACCGATTACCGAGGAAGGGTTGCTGGACTACATAATATTTAAATGTTTAATCACGCAATATGATGCCATGAAGTACGTGGGTAAAAATCCATAATATATGGAGAATATTCATATTAAACGCTGTATCAACCCGAGACCTCAATATCAACCCGAGACCTCAATATCAACCCGAGATCTCAATATCAACCCGAGACCTCAATATCAACCCGAGACCTCAATATCAACCCGAGATCTCAATATAAACCCGAGATCTCAATATCAACCCGAGATCTCAATATAAACCCGAGATCTCAATATAAACCCGAGATCTCAATATAAACCCGAGGCCTCAATATCAACCCGAGACCTCAATATCAACCCAAGTTCTCAATATAAATCCGAGGCTTCAATATCAACCCGAGACGTCAATATCAACCTGAGACCTCAATATCAACCGAAGACCTCAATATTAACCCGAGACCTCACTATCAGCCCGAGACCTCAATATCAGCCCGCGAGACTTCAATATCAGCCTGAGACCTCAATATCAACCCGATACCTCAATATCATTCCGAGACTTTAGGTCGAGGGTTAGATATAGTTTGATATTAAACTGTCTATTCAATGTTCTGTTATCACATCCTTTCAGTTTCCCGTAAAAGTTCTGATGTTGCTTTTCAGTAAAGATGTGTTGTAGTTTTACCACGAAATAGTTGTGCATTACGCAGTTATTGCCCTTGATTATGTAAAACAAAGGGACAAATGTATCGATCGAAAGGACCGCGGTGGTCCAATGGATAACACAGTAGACACTGAATCCGATCATAACGGGTTCGAACCTCACTGGCGCCAATGGGTTTCTTCGGTGTGTCCTTGGGCAAGGCATTTCCTCGTGCCTCGTGCGTCGATTAGCGGCGTGACACCGGACGTTCCGGTGTATTAAAATCCGAGCACATTAAAGAACCATAGGACTATGTTTTATAATAAATGTAAATGTCTCTCTCTCTCTCTCTCTCTCTCTCTCTCTCTCTCTCTAACACATTAAAGAACCATAAGACTATGTTTTTATAGTAAATGTAGATTACAGTTTCCGGAATTTTGAGAGTAGATAGGTTGTCGTGTTTCTCTCTCTCTCTCTCTCTCTCTCTCTCTCTCTCTCTCTCTCTCTCTCTCTCTCTGGGGCGGCTCGAAATGACCTAAAATGTGCAGATTAGCCGTTAAACAACAATTCAATTAATCGGTAGTTTTAAATGGAGACGGGTAAATGGCTATTTTGTAAATAAATAAACAAATCAAATCAAGTTTATTGGTATATACTCTGATACAGATTAGACGAAAAGAACATCAACATCTACAAGTACATATCGTCAATACATCTAAAAATATCCACATTATATGTTCATAAATATGTTCATGGAAATAGCATTAAATACTCTATGAACATAATATTGTTTTAATGTAGACTCATAATAATCTACACTAAATGAAGTATACTGATGGCCAATGAAAACGCACCAGTAGATTATATGGGTGTTAAAGCGTATTACTAAAGTAATTTATAATAATAAGCCCACATTTTGAAATTGAAGGATATTAATGATGAATTGCAAAAACTGATTATCTCAAAATTCCTGAACATGTTGTATAGTGTTCAATTATGTAACATGGATAGAAAATAAAAGTCACGCATTTTAATACCTGGTTATGTCCAACCGTTCCTAAGAAATTATCTCCACCTCACGTTATTTAAGCAAGAAAACGACGTTATTTCAGCAAGATAACATCACATGCAACTCTAGCTGAGTGTGGCTTAACGTTATCTTGCTGGAATAATGTTTGCGTGCGTGTGTGCTTGCGTGCGTGTGTGTGTATAGTCCCTTCGCCCATATGCCACCAGAAAATCCACTTGTGCCCAGCCGTACCGGGATTCTCCGGGGGTATATAGGCGGAGGGATCGTCAAACTTAGAATTACACGCACACACTCTCACTCTTTTTTATGTATTTTGTTCATGTCGATTCTTACAGTTGGCGGGAGGTGTACAGTACAGTACTGGTTCTACCCATGAAAGTTGGGTGGTCTGCCTCCACCACAAAATAATCGACCGTCATATATAACCTTAAATGTGTTGAAAATTACGTAAAACAACATACACACATCATTATATGTTTATCTACGAAATTAAAAGGAGTATATCAGACTTTTTATAGAAGAATCTTAAATTTTAAGAATGTTCCAATTCATGATAAAAAAAAAATGTCATCTTTATCAAACGTGCAGTTCATGGTTAAAACCTGACCTAGAATAGGACATATTACTGTGAAAATGGATTTCCTTGTACAACGGGTTGTATTTAAGTTTATTTATTATGTCTAGGCCCTTTTAAAAGAATATATATATATATACACAGAAGTTGTTCTGCCCCTAGACCCAAATATAAAGCCCGATATAACCTCTTTAAGATCATGCTTAACCCTTGCACTTAAAATATACTATATCAAATAAATCGCGTGAGTCTCAAAAATACAAACAATTCATTAGACACATAAACATGATAAATGGCAGAAACTTTAAATAACGTTCACTGAATAATTTGAAATTAATATGTTAACAATGAAACTTCACCAATCCTAAAACAAACATTTATTATTAAAAAATAACCAGATAATTGTATAGAACCAAAAAATAAGCCCTTTAAAATCATATTGACAAGAATTCGAAGCATTCCATCAGTACCATACCACAACCTATAAAAAGTCCCAACTACTGATATGTATTAATGTCTTAACACGTATTTCGTGTTTGTAAACTTGATCGAGAAAATATTTACTTAAAACTTAAATTATTGAATAAAATTTAATACAAAAAATGTACACAGCAAAGCAGTTCCAAAAAATCATGGCCGATATAACAATATTCTTTCTTGATATATTTACACATCATGCAAGAAAGAAATTATTTAAACCATAACAAAAGTATCGTTATAATACAAAACATACAAAACATTGACATGTCTAAACTGTTTATTAACATAATTCGAACGCTTTTTCATTCAAGCGTATCTTATCTTAAAAAATCTTAGCAATTTTAATATTAATAAATGAAGTTTAAAGCAAATAGATACTCCTATCATTACTTCTATTTTTAAAGAACAAATATATAGAAAGAGTATGTATTTTTTAATTCAAGTATTTATATTAACGACTTATCGGCGCTGTATTTCACAATTAACCGCAAACGTCATTGAAATTCACAAACAAAAATAAAAGCTTTAACTTTTTGGTTTGCCTCTACCACAAAAAAAATAACGACCGTCATATATAACCTAAAGTGTGCTAAAATCACGTAAAACATTATTCAAACAAATAAACAAAAGCCTGCTATTTACTTTAGTGGTACTATAATGTTCATCTTGCGACAAAAGGTATGTTTTGTAGAAATTAAAAGCCTCATAGGAGTACAAATATAATCAATGTCTCTAACATTTTCAAACAACCATTGTTTAAAATATGTTGGCTGGTCAACGTTTTAATGATTCTACCTTTTTATTACAACATCCAAATGACTCTTTTGGATTGTGGTCCCTTCTTTTGATTCATGTTTGGCGGATATAGGCTTCATGTTCCTATCCATCGAGCCTTTGAACACGAGAGAACTCCGCGTGTTTTCGAATACTTTGACGAATGATCCAGCATGGCCTGCTTTATCTCTGGAGTACCACTGTTTTCCATCTTTTGACTGAACGTATCTTACGCCACGTTTGTCCTTCATGATACATGGCGATTCTTTTTTAATCTGTTTCCATTTTCCTGAAAGAATGCCAAGTCGGTAATTGTAATTACTGTTATTGTGGGACAGGGTCAATATATCGACAGCTAACGTACCTTTTGGCAAAATGTCAATGTTTTACAACACCCAATATTGGTAGATCTACCGCATTTACCAACTCCGTTTATTTTCAATGTAGTTGGAAAAGTCAATATTCGTCCATATCTAACAAGTTGTAAAGTCATGATGGGTGTACAATGCACTTGAAACAACTATTTTGCATACTGGTTTGGGATTGGAGCAATGCATATTTACCTATATTGCGTCACAGGAAGAATGTCACGTGATATAAACAAATCGTATTGTGGAAAATCCCCACGATGTTACGAAAATATATTTGTTTCACATAAATGTTTTTGATGAAAATAACATATTAGAACCTATGTTTTTGTTCTAATTAGTATGTTGTTGTTGTTGTTGTTGTTTTAAATTAATAACAAAAAGAGTTATTATATGTGTTAAAGTGTTTATTACAGAACATGTGGTGTGGGAGTGTAATAACAACATTCAATATTTTCGATATTCCACTAGTGGTATAACATAACGTTAATGACGTCATGGACGTTAATGTACGTTTTCTGACGTAATGTGGCGTTATAAGTTACATGTAATAAATAGAATCTAACATTCGTTCTCATTCATTATTGAATTTATTAAACTCGTTAGCTATTAAACTCGTTAGCAAAAATGATCTAATGCTCGGCAAGAGCCTCGCATTATATCATTTTGCCAACACGTTTAATAATTCTATAATGAATGAGTACTCATGTAAGATCCTCTACGAGAATATATATATATTCATGAGCAGTGAAGTGAGACTCTTTCTTACTTCACTGATACGAGATATATGCACTCGTTCTTTCGCCGAAAAATGTATTAATACCCAGAAGAACTCGTGAATATATCCCAATACAAATAGAATATTTGTTTTGCTTAGTATTGGTTTATGCTTTATACAATATAGATACGTGTTTGTCATTACATTTAATTGGGCTAACGGTGACGAATAAACGGCAATCTTCAACGTGGTTTATAATCAGCCAAGCTGTAAGTAAGCTGCCATGCTGTTTTAGTGAAAGTTGGGGGAAAAAAGCATTTTTGGAAAATAATATAACTCTAGTCAAAATGTAAATTATTCAATTTTTACAATTTGATCCTCAATTATGGTACAATGTATGTCATACAACCAATTATATATATATACACGACTGAGGTAATATTTAACTAAGAGAAAACGTATGATTATTTTTCCACTTTAAACGAGCAACATTGCTGGCTTAAGCAAACTACAAAACGATTTTAAAAAATAAACGTTAACCTGACAAAAGATTGGGACTAGAAATAACAAAATATAACTCTTGTTGAGATATATTTTGATGCGTGAACTGTGGAAATTAGATGGTTAGGTTTAAAGACGATATAAGGAGTAGTTATCATTTGGGATATTATACGGACCCTTTACATGTGTTTTGAGTTCGTCATTTGTCGAATATCCATTTGTGTGCTTTGTACTGTTTTCGAAAATATTTGCGATACTATTTTCGAAAGCTACTGTACACTCATTTAAACACATTCAACGTAAATTAAAATAAATAAAATGTCTACTATTATTATATCATTTCAAGATTTGTAAATCAGCAAAAGTACTAACCATCATCTTCATCACCATCATCATCACTACCACTACCACCGCCACCACCACCACGCCCCCCACCACTAGTTCCTGCAGCTTCCTTATCCCCTGAAGATTCACTTGTTGAAATACGTGCCTGTGCCGTTTGCTCCGACAACAAATATTTCTGCCGTAACTCAGTCCCACCAGTTTTATTGAACTCGTCGCGGAAGTTTTCGAATGTTGTCCAGTGAACCAGTGTGGGGTTCAGTGACTTCGCGGTCAAAAATAGATCTTTTGCTCTCTGCTCTTCACCTTTGACAATGTTGGCTTGGGAAAGGCCCAAATACGATACTGTGTGCGTTTCACAAGAATTGACGCCAGCTTCAAATGATGTCAATGCCTCGTCGATGTACACTGAATTCAGCAAAAGCAATCCGCGATCATGCTGGTGCCAGCAGTATGACGGTTCTTTCGTCCGGTTATTTTCTTCGGCAATTGATACAGCTTTAGTCAAAGCCTCAAACGCTTCTTGCGGTTTCTTCATAGCTAACAATACAGATCCAATTCGTCCCCAAGCATCTTCGCTCGCAGGATATTCTCTCACAGTTTTCTGTAAAATCGATAACATCCGCGATGTATCGCCATCTATACTTGCAACCTCACATTCTGCCAACGCCTTCCTTGCACCGCTGCTTACCTCGGCTGCTCTCGTAAAATCGGCTCTAGCTTGTGGTTTATTTTCGATGATAGAATAAGCTTTCCCGCGCCATATTAGGGCATTATAATCAGCTGGATTTTGTCTAAGATGCTCGGTAAAATGAGGAATCGATCCAGCTTTGTTACAGCTGGCAAATGTTGCTATTCCTGCTGAAAATCCAGACATTGTATATATATTAATACCATAACACGTATGTGATTCACTTCTAAACTTGAAACATAGACTGGTTTCAGTTTGAGGTATCCAAAACTACGTAATAAACAAGTGACCCAACTGATCGTAACTTAGCTCTGCTGTGAAACAATTTTTGTAAAACGCTTCTTTGGTTACCGGGAAGATACGAGTAGTATTTATATGGTAAAACTTCATGCGTATAATAAGATTTATGGTCCATTTCGTGATGTATGTTTCCAGCCCTTATAGATATGTAATGTCGAGTACTTTGCTTCTACATGTAATTGTTCTTATTTTTATGAATGTCTGGTTTCAGTTGATTTTGGTCTGTAAATGCTACATTTCCTATTCTGTTCGATTTACGTTTCAATTTTGTATGTGATTCACATTAATAGGTCCGGTAAAACGTGTATTTACACGTCTGTGTATATCAAGGCTGCCACCGGTGTCCGTCTTAGAAGTCTGTAGAAAATGAAATTCATGTGAGATCATTAGCAGGTCATTAATTTGGTTTCAGTAAATCTGATGGTTCTTTAGGATTAGCGAGACCACACGTTCGTGTTGTAATCGTAAAGTTTGGCCAATCCATTTGAATTTGGATAAACTACATATGACAACTGAACGTTTAAAAGCGGTACACTATTGTTATTCCTTTACGTTTGTGGTATCACATATGTTGCATTCTATTTCCGCTTGTAGTTGTTGTTTGTTTTTAAGGCTATAATAAATTAATTGCTAGTTTATCATCCAAATTTATTTTAAAAGAGGGGCGGGGGTGATTTTTTTAAAATTTTATATGACAATCGGAATATCGCCACGGCACAAGGCAAAAATAGTAACACACTACTCTAGGCACTTCCAAGATAGAAAACACATTAGTAATAGTGTTTTATACTTTCAGGCACATATTAATTTAAGAATTTAAACATTTTCAGATGTTAAGAAATATTTCTTGTATAAATAATACAAAATATTTCAACTGCAACACGGAATAGTAATTTTTTTTTTTTTTTTTTTTTGGGTGTTTGGGTGATGATAATCTAGCAATTTTATAGAGTTAATAACCAGTGTTTTTGAGATACGGGAAATATCTCCCGAGGTAGAGAAATGGCCCCGATATAAGAACTCGTGCCGAGGTAGAGAAATGGCCCCGATATAAGAACGGAGCACGAGTTCTTATATCGGGGCCATTTCTCTACCGAGGGAGATATTTTCAATATCTCAAAAACACTGGTTATTAAACTATACATTACATAACTTAAAATGATATTTTATTAATATTTCTAATAATTCACGCCTTTTTACATCAGTTTGCACGAGAACGCCAAGACATGTCATGTCATACAAACAAAATAATTGGAACCGGAACTCTTCGTTAATTTCCGTAATCGTTATTTCCTAGTGGCGGAATCTGACGACGACGTCCGTAAAACAATCAAAACGTCATTTGGCATTCCCGCCACTGACGGAAAAGACCGAGCAATGTACCGTACTGGGAAATATCTATTCCCTGTATTTCCTATACAAATCACAGACAAATATGTAATATTATGGCCTAAATGCGTATTTTTGGTTGAATGCGTTCTGTGAGTATTTCATTTCCTGTTTTATACCTACTTTACTTTGATAAATGAATTATATATTTATTATCAATATCCATCGTGCTTCAAGAAATATCGATAACAAAAATCCCTATGTTGGGGGGTATTTGTTTCAAATAAACCTGGTTCGGTTTGAAACCGGTTTAGCAAACTTTCTATTTGCTGATCAAACTGTCTTATAAACTAAATTCAGTTTAAGTATTTGTTTGAAGTAAACCATAAAACTGACCAAACCCACTACGGAGGCAGTTTGTAAGGTTTAATATATCCGAGTAAGCGTGCACTTTCAAACAACAATGGCGGAAGCAGTACCAGATCGCACGCTGCTTATCGTTAATGCCTTATCCATGAATCATTGGATCGGTTGTTATTGTAATATTTATGGCAAATTAGAATTCTTTTTGCGTATTATTCTTTATATGAATGACTACTTTGCATTGAACATTTGGTCACTGCTACATTATGTTCTGTACATAATCCAAGTGCTCCACATGGCCTTGAAATGAGTTGCTAATTGAATTTGACATACTTTTATTGTCTGCCTTAAGAAAGTATCAACATTAAGCAGTATGTTAATGTATTTATTGAAACGAGAATATGAACATAAAAAATATGTATGTCAGCCATGATTGCCAACAAACTGATAGAAACTGGTTTCAGTTTGTTCCCAAACTGTAACAAACCTAAAACTCAAACGGCAACCAATTTATTTGAAACAAATGCGGCCTTAGTCTATTTGCATACGGGTGGCTATTTTGGATTTTGCAGGAAGTTTTATCTTGTGCCAGACAGGAGGAATCGCATAAGCGCTCAGTCGAGCTGAATATAAATATATACATCCGGGTAATAATCTGTTACTATATATAGGGTTATGCTATATATAGCGTCATGTAACTCTTCCTAAACTGCGCAGTTATTACATTTCATAGAAGCGACGTGACATGTATGTCTTTTTTATCTGTGTAGGACGAGCATATTAATATTTCCTAGCGGCGACACGGTTGACCTCGGAAAGCAAAAGGTCGCGTTAATATGACAAAGGTTTTTGTAAATATTTTGTTTGTTTGTAACAGACAGCAGTCGAGCGTGTGTTACTATAAATAGAGTTTAATGTCTATTGCTTGGGGTTCATTACACTTCATGTTACACTTTGTTCATTTCAAAACCCTGTATTGGAGGGTATCCTTCTTCTTCTTCTTCTTCTTCTTCTTTTTTTATTTTATATATTATATATTTATCTATTTCAATTTTTTGTTTTAATTAAAAAACCTCTATTGCGATACATATGAAACCATGACACAGAGACAAGGCTTATGGCTTTCCCTGTAATTGGATCGACGGCTTTACACTCCACTTGAAAGAAGGCATAGTTTCAAAATACCTTGCACGAGTAAACTACTGCGGGAGTATGTTTTAAAAATCTGAGATGTGACCGCACTGTGATTCGAACCCGAAACCTTTTGAAAGAGTTGCAAAGATGCTAACCAATCGTCCACCGCAACTTTATGTCAGTAAACATGTGTTGATAATGTTACATATATAAAAGGGGTAAGATTCTCGCCCCTAAACCACCCACCCCCCACCCCACCCCACCCCAACGAAGTCATGTAATTGTTCATATGTTTGCCATGTTCATTAAAATTCTTATTCGTCATCCCTATATTGTTTCATGGGCTACTTGAGTCGTGGCAGAACACAATGATCGTGGCTCCAGTGAAAGATGGAGTGTTTACAATATAATTTGCAACAAGAGAATGTTCTACTGAGTATGCCCATTCTGCATATGTTTTATCTAGAAGAAAATGGAGAGCGGGCCTGTTCATTTCTGTTGGGGCCATATAACCTTATTGTGGTGGCGTGCCGTTAAATTCAATTTCGGCTAAACTCCAACTTCATTCCGTCCGTTACACTTTTTTTAAATTATTTACTTCTAATTTCGTGCCTTTAAAAATCTGAGATGTGACCGCACTGTGATTCTAACCCGAAACCTTTTGAAAGAGTTGCAAAGATGCTAACCAATCGTCCACCGCAACTTTATGCCAGTAAACAGGTGTTGATAATGTTACATAAATAAAAGGGGTAAGATTCTCGCCCCCACAACCCGCCCCCCCCCCCACCCCCACCCCCACCCCACCCCAACGAAGTCATGTTCATATGTTTGCCATGTTCATTAAAATTCTTATTCGTCATCCCTGTATTGTTTCATGGGCTACTTGAGTCGTGGCAGAACACAATGATCGTGGCTCCAGTTAAAAAAAAAGATGGAGTGTTTACAATATAATTTGCAACAAGAGAAGGTTCTATGCCCATTCTGCATATGTTTAATCTAGAAGTAAATGGAGAGCGGGTCTGTTCATTTCTGTTGGGGCCATATAACCTTTTTGTGGTGGCGTGCCGTTTAATTCCATTTCGGCTAAACTCCAACTTCATTCCGTCCGTTACACTTTTTTTAAATTATTTACTTCTAATTTCGTGCCTTTAAAAATCTGAGATGTGACCGCACTGTGATTCGAACCCGAAACCTTTTGAAAGAGTTGTAAAAATGCTAACCAATCGGCCACCGCCTCTTTATGTCAGTAAACAGGTGTTGATAATGTTACATGTATAAACGGGTAAAATTCCCACCGAAGTCATGTTCATTGTGTCATTTTTGCCATGTTCATTAAAATTCTTAACCGGATTCCTATATTCAGCATAGCATCTCTACGGGCGGCTCTAAATAACCTATATTGTGTTGATGAGCCGTTAAAAACATTCAATTCGATATTTCGTCACTTCTCACTCTTCCCGACTAATATTTACATACATGTACAAATTGTTTTAATTTCAAAAGTAAGTGCCAACATGATGTAAAACTCCATTCAAATCAAATCAAATGATTCGTCTCCGTGGAACGTTGCGTTGTAAACCTTCGCCTCTCACCGCTGCGAGTTCTAATCCCACTGGGAGCTTTACTTGTAAGGAAGTATCGACTCCCTCCACCACAAAAATCGACCGTCATATATAACCTTACATGTGTTGACAATGACGTAAAATACCATACAAATAAAACAAGCAAACTTTTTTTAAAACACAGTGGTCATAAGGCCCCATGTAATAAATGAAAGAGTGAGTGAGCGAACGAGCGAGCGAATGAGTGAGCGGGCGAGCCAGCCAGTCACTCAGTCAGTCAGTGAATAATTAATGGTGTTTAAAGGCCCCATGTAAAGTATGAATGAATAAATTAATTAATTAATTAGTTAACTCATAAGTAGGTCATATTGTGCGCATCATGCACCCATGGAAGCAAAGAAAAAAAAGTACATGTACATATAAAGAAATGACATTCATGTCAATAACAAACGATGTATTTATAGTAACATGTGTTAGTTGCAACAAACAAAGCATTCACGCAAACCTTTTAGGCCTTGAGCCAGGACCCAAAATTTTCGATATTGTTACCAACTCAAGGGACAAATTCTACCATCACTTTTTGAAAAGAGCAATGTATATAGATTACATTTTTCCATGATAGCAATCTGGAACAGGTAGCTTATATAAAAAAAAATCGAACATTAATAGGTTATCATTGTAGCGCTTTCATATAAGTTTTTGATGTTCATGTTTGAATGTCATGCTTGTGTGAATAATTATTGATGTACTTTTTAAAGATGCACTTAAGTTTATAATTCATTGAGTTACATAAATCGTAAATAAGCTCTTTTTTAGCACTGAATTTAGTTTAAAATCTCTATTTTGCTTCAAATTAGAAGTCAATTTACCCCACCCACTATTGACACATTTCTATGCATTTAGTTTAGTTAATATTTCTTACAATATATGTGTAAACTTGAAAGAATCAGTAATTTACAACCTTTCTACATGATTTAAATAATATTATAATATGAATAAGGGATTGTTATGATATATTGATGAAATTAAGTACTAAGCAATGTTCATGGCAATGTTCATGGCATTGCACATATGTGTTCAGTAAGCCTGATAAAAGTTGAGACACATGCCAAACTGGAAGTATAAGCCTTCCTCAAAGTGACTGCAATATAAATAGTATTAACATGTTCTGATATATACATATATTGCACAGACGACACATAGTCCAAAGGATTCTAGATAAAGGAAATGTGCGGTTTAACGTGTTTGTTTTTTTAACAAAAGTCTTTTTTAGGTGTATGCGTCATGGCAATACTTATTATGATTACACATTTGGATTATGTATTACACATAAATAGATGAATTAAATATTGCATTTGCAACGCAAAATCTTAAAAGTTGTCTATTTTAATACATTTTAATTACAATTTATGCATATTTTAAGGATTTTTACACCTGAATCACCCCACCCGTATACAACACAATGAAGAATTCTGCATATGAAATGTAAAAATAGTATACATGTATATGCATTTGCACGAACCATTTCTGTGTTACTGAAAAAAGAATCGACGAAGATGAATTAATTTGAATTTGGGTTTTACGGCGCACCAACACAAACATGTTATATGGCGCCAACAGGAATGAACATTCGACCCGGCTCACACTTCATTAACATCTAGATAAACATTTGCAGAATATGCCTAGAACCTTCTTACCTGCAGAACTGCAGAGTTGCTGCAAATTCTCTAGTAAACACTCCATTTTTCGCTGGAGCCATGATCACTGCCACCACTGAAGTAGTACCTGAAACAATACAGGTTTCATGATGAAAATAATGAACAAAAATGACAAAATTAACATGAATTCGGGGAAATGTTACCCCTATGCCTGGATATGCAGTGGTCATATTCTTGCTCGGGAACCACACGGAGTCGAAGAAGAAATATGTTTAGGGTGATACCAAATTCACTGTACTAACTACTTACCATGGCAACTACTTGTTAGTATTGGTGCAGTTATTACAATATCACCTGCTTAGGATATGTATCTAAACATAGGTAGTGATGTTCTCCGTACTTCATTTAGAGCATGGAATTAACCTAGGATAGTAAGCATCAACCCTAGCGCGGTGTGTGTGTGTGTTGGGGGGGTTGGGGGTGGGGGGGGGGGTGGGGGGTGGGGGGGGGTGGATATATAGGAATTTAGGAACCTGCCCACTGACGAATAGACACCTATGTTTCTTTAACATGATGGGAGAAAAACAAAACAAGCGATACACGGGATTGCCTGGTTTACGTCCCCATCCGACGGACGAGGGTAAAAGTGTCTTGCCCAAGAACACACTGACAAAATTCACTGACTCCGGTGAGGCTTTAACCAGGGACCTCTGAATTTAAAGTCCCCCGTGCTATCCACTGCATCAACAGGCTGTATGCGCTCAAGCAGGATGACTGCATTAAAATACATACAACTAAAATGTTAATCCGTCATAAAGGTTATATCCAAGAAGCTGGGTTCACAACGCGAGTTAGCTTCAAGTTCATGTATGTCGAGTTGCAATATTCCTGCAAGCCTTATATATACCCAGCTCATTGCTGTTTTGATAAACTTGGCAATTAATGCCTTGGGATACAACAGGACAATTAAGAATACTCAGTACATATTATCTGATTTAAATAATATAACTTAATGTGACAATATAACATACACATAAGATATAAAAATATTTTTAACGCTTCCAGATAAGAATCGGTACCCAGTGCATCGAGATAAATTACATTTAGTGATCACAGTTAGTTTACTGATGTTTACTCTAAAAGCTATATCCGACATACATGTCCTATTGCAGTTAAAGTATCTATCCCGCCAACAACAGCCACATTTTACAACATATGTACATCGTTTCTAAACCTACTGACCACGAGGTATATACATAACTTACATCGTTTGAGAATCAAAACTATATAGAAACAATATAAAAAACACTTTAACCAGCCAGACAAAAAAATAAATAAATGGATAATTCATTTTACACTTATCAATTAGTTATTACAAAAACCCATGAATAAACATATACTTTTAAGCGACACATATGCATTATTATATGAGATGAACACCTGGATAGAGTTTTGATTAACTGTTTTTGTAGTGTAATTTTGTCGTCATTTGACGGGTTATTTAAAAAAAATTTATAACAAACACCTAAAAACCAACAGTTAAACCGTAAAATGCCTTTTCTTTTCCTTTCTGTTTTTTTTGTTGCAATTTGTCGAAAATGCAGTGGTCAACTTTGTGATTTTAGTTCGTGGATTTATTCAATATTCGACTTGTAAACATGGTTAAGTCTTCATAATGGAATACTTTATCAAAAGTGTACAACTTCAAGCCATAAACAAGAGACCCACTCGCCTTGTCTCAAAGTGCTCTCATGTTTTAAGAAACAACAACAATTTCTTTATATAAATATGTAAAACTGTGACCCCCGTAGTGGCCATATTTGACCCGATTGTCGCCATTTGAACAAACTAGGTAGAGAATCATAAGCTTATGGTACAAGCGAACTATTATTTAGCTTCTGAAGTATCAGAAAAGCTGTTTGAATATGTTTTCCTATATAATTCAATGTTATAGTGTGACTCCCGGGACAGGGCCAAATTTGATTCCAGGCTTGATTCAAGGGACACCATTTAAATTATTTGGTACAGGACAATAATCGTAGCTTATTACACCTCTAGCTCTTGTAGTTTCAGAGAAGATGTTTATAGACGTTCCTACATAACGATATGTAAATATGTGATCCCCGGGACCGGGCGAAATTTGACCATAAGATCACCATTTGAACAAAATAAATTGGTAGAGATCGATACTCTTATGCTACATGCATCGTATTAGACCTGTACAACTTTAACCCCATAACCGCCCCCACACCCCACCCCACCCCCGTGTGGTTGCTGGGATAGAATACAACCACTGCAAACACACCGTCACATGCAGAGGGGTAGGACACCCCCACCCCCACCCCCATTCATATTCATTTTGTAATTTTTTGTTCATGCTCATTAAAGGTCTTCATCATGACCCCTACATTGTTTCAGGTGCCATCTCGCTCACATCACTAATAGCAGTGGCAGAAAAACAATAAACGTGGCTCCAGCGTAAATGGAGTGTCTACAATAAAATTTGCAGCAACTTTGCAGTTCAGGGTCCAATGCCCATTCTCCATATTTTATCTCGATGTACATGGAGGATGAGCCTGGCATGTTCATGCCTGTTAGGCGCCATATAACCTTTCATGTGTTGGTGCGCCTTAAAACCCAATTCAATTCAATAACTCCAGAACCGGGCCATAGTTGGACACAGTCACGATTTAAACAAAAGTGGTAGAGAACCATAAGCTTGTACAATGTGCAAAATAGTAGACCTCCGGCTATTGCTTTTTTTAAAGAAGAGATTTTAAAGATGTTTCTATATGACTCTATGTAAATATATGACCACTGTGGCGGAGCCAGATATGACCCCAGGGTCAACATTTTAACAAACTTGCTAGTGGACCATAAGCTTATGCTTCATGCATAATATGGGTCCTCTAGATCTTACAGTTTTAGAGAAAATTATTTATTTTTAAAGATTTCCTATATAACTTTATGAAAAAATGTTACCCCCGGGGATGGGCCATATTTGACCCTGGGGTCACCATTTTAAAATACTTGGTAGAGGACAGTAAATGTATAATACATGCAAAATATTAGACCTGTAGCTCTTCTAGTTTCATCGAAAACGATTTTTTAAAGAAACAAGAGTTTTGCTTAAAAGGGGGAGATAACTCTAATAACAGGAATCAGCTACCCTGTTCACACTGCTATCATGGATTTTTTGTTTGTCTACAAGGTACTCAATAACATGGTACTAGTAAGAATTTGTCCCTTGAGATGGTAACAAAAAAGTGTATGGCTCACGGTCTATTTGTCAAGATAACGCTAACTTTTGATACGAAAGGCCAACCGTGCTGCCGTAAGGATTTTCACTGAAACATGTTCTTAACAGTTCGTTTCAGAAGGTGTTTATCGCATATACATGCGGTTTCTTAATGTTGAAGATTTCTCTTCATAGACTCTATTCAGCTTAGTGTTTACCAAAGGTGTATAGCATGTACATGTATTTGAAATTCTGAGCCATCCGATTTTTTTAAAAAGTACTGTTAACGCACAAACAATAGTAATGGTTTAACATATTAATTATGTTTCTGAGGCTAAAATTAGACAATCCATATTTCAGCACGCATTTTCCCTGCATGTTTATATTTCGAAATTTCTCGCACTGTGTCGTATTTGGAAACTTATCCCCGCCCTAATCACACGTTGTTCATTTGTGTCCATTGTGGGGCGGGTTTAAGTTTCAAAATACGGAACGACACAGCGCGCGATATTTCGAAAGGTAAACACGTCTAGTGAAACGTGGACAGATATTCTTCTCGATGGTGAGTTTTATGCATGCACGCGTGGTATTTCATGCACGCGTGGTATATAAGGTTTAGTTCTGTTGAAATACGGCAGTTGTTTTGCAGGTATTGCTTGATATCTTCAGAAACCTCTATTGATGGGGTCGACCCTGATACCTACCTATTCTATAAAGGATGGCATCGTAGCTCTAGATGGTAGGTACACACCATAAGAGCTATGATTCTAGAAGCTAATAGGGCATATGTATTTAAAAATATGTTCGTTGCTTTCTAAATCGGTGGTTTTACTATGAAGATGTGCGGTACCTGAAAATGGACTGAGGTCTTCCTCCGCCAATAAAACTGACCGACCTGTATAGCCATATATGTGCTTAAAATGGCATTTAATCAAACATAAGCAAACGATCAATAATATAAACTTTAAAATGTGTAGAATTTTGTGGAAACAAAATGTTTCCTTATTTTTAACATTGCTACCAATTGTACGTCTGCTTTTTATCCCATTGACCGAAAGTGACTTTATAAAACTCACTTTTTAAGATCACTGTTTCCGTCTATTTAGGTTCGAGCCCAATTATTGTTAACTCAGTACAAGACTAGTTTGACCCATAGTGATTTCCTTGCAAGTCATTGTAAGTGATCTACAGCGCGGGCCTAATAAGACCAACTGCATGTTGGCCTGATTATGGTCGAGAAAAGTCGTCTTTAGAAAACAACGGATAACCTGTATTTTAATTACTCCAAGTGTTAATTAATAATAAAGTGCTAAAACTGTGTAAAACTTCAAATGAATTTTTAAAATTCTTTAAGCGACGTTTGAAGAGCAAATTGTTGGTGAAGGCTAACTTTTCTAAGAGATTATTCTTGGTGAAAGGTAATTTTTCTAAGAGGAAAAGTAACTTTTCTAAGAGAAAATTCGTGAAGAAACGTAACTTTTCTAAGAGGAAATTCTTGGTGAACGGTAACTTTCTAAGAGGAAATCTTGGTGAAGAAAAGTGGAAATTCTTGGTTAAAGGTAACTTTTCTAAGAGGAAATCTTGGTGAAAGGTAACTTTTCTAATCCGCAACCTCATACTGACCAAGAACATGAATGGCTGTAAGTGTTGTGTTATGTTTACAGGATACACTCTATGCACTGGTAAGTCATACAATACTTTTAAATTGTTTGTATGTTGTTTGCCTCGGTGTTGTCTAATACATTTTGATAACAAATATGGATAAAAACAGATAAAAAAATAAGAAATTCACCGCCAATGTTTCCTCAAATTATATTTTGCCACCGTACAGGTTTCCGTAGCCTGCTGATCTTATTTACGTCGAGTTTCGGAAAACGAAAGTAGGATTTCTGGTATCCTACTATCGAACGCCAATACCCATTTTATTTATAGTTCAAGGCTTTATTTCATGAAATGTTCAGCTTATATGCAGGTCCGTAACTACACTGTGGCAAACGGAGGCCCTTGCCTCCGTCAGAATTTCTGGAGGTACGAAATTTTGAAAAAGAGTTTTAGTTAAAAATCAAAATCCTTTTTTCAACTGTTGAACGGTTTTGGTTATGATTGTATAAAACATTTCCTTTTACACTAATGGGACATGAGTGAAAATTTTATGGATCTACATTTTTTTCAAATTTCATTAAATTATATACATTTTATTTACAGGAAATCAGTAAACGCAGGAAATCGCACCTAAATTTCATTTTTTTTTCGGGGAAACATGGACAGTTCTGCACACATTGCCTAATTTTGGTAACTAATTTTAGCCTCAGAAACCAAAGATATTGAACTATTATTATTATTTGTGTGTTTACGCCACTTTTTAAATCAATCAGATGGCTCAGAATTTCAAATACATGCTACATTTATTCATGAAGAATTTACTACCAGCGCTCCTCACAGGTTAGAGCGTGACCTATATAGAGACTATCGATACACCTATGGTAAACACTAAGCTGAATAGAGTCTATGAAGAGAAATCTGCAACATTAAGATTAACATTAATAAAGATTTCTCTTCATAGCCTCTGTCATATGCATAACCGTAAACCTACCCAGGTGTATATGCGATCCAGGGGCGTACCGGGAGCATTTTGAAATGTACGCCAGATATGAGAAGCGTAGCTGCGAACCGAGCAGCGACGCTGCGAGTGTGGGGTAGGTGTGGGAGGGGGTTTCCCCTTCCCGCCGGTGGGGGTTTGAAAATTAGGAGGCAAATGATGCGTTCTCAAGCTATATTTCAGCGTTAATATGGCATTTTGTTTGACACTAGTCCATACCCTCTCAGCCTTCAGTTTTTATTGCATATTTGGAACTTTTGGAACTTTTATTTTTCACTTTTGCTGACGAATTGTACGCATTGGCGTACGTGCGTATGCCTGGATACGCGCATGCGATCAACACCTTCTGCAACGAACTGTTTAAAAACGTGTTTGTTCGTGTCTGTGGATAAAACTCGTCCTACTTAGTTCTTCATAAACACAGAAAAAAAGACATACATGTCACGTCGCTTCTACGAAATGTAATAACTGCGCAGTTTCGGAAGAGTTACATAACCCTAAATATGGCTGCATAACCCTAGCTGCATAACCCTATACATACTAACAGGTTATTACTCGGATGTATTTATAATTCAGATCTACTGGTCGACAGTTTCGAGCGCTTATGCGATGCTGGGTCCGTCGTAAGTCCTTTTGTCCATCTTTAAAGGGACACATGGCAATCTTGAGTTTTATTCAGATATTAAAAGTGTGTGTGTGTGTGTGTAATTCTAAGGTTTATAGTCCGTCCGCCAACGAACACGTAAAATATCCTCCTCGATTTACTTATCCTGCGTCTTTTTGACTTTAAAACTGCTTGCATATAATTAAATAAAAAATTGAGATATTCAATTTTCTTCACTATTTTACCAAGTTTTTAAATATATTATTGGTGCAATATTATAAAAAGTTAGTAATATGTTAAAACAATTTGCCTTAAACTATTCTAATAATTAATATTAATGATTGAAAAAATGCAAGTTAAGAGAAAAACTAATGGGACGCCGTGAGTTTTTAAAAAAGCAAGATTGCCGTGTGTCCCTTTAAACGTTATTACAATAACGAATGTGCGGATTTTTTTTAGAAATTAACCAGACATTCCTCCTGTCTGGCACAAGATAAAACTTCCTGCAAAATCCAACATAGCCACTTATGCAAATAGACTAACATAGGGATTTTTTATCGATATTTCTTGAAACACAATGGATATTGATAATATAATGCATAAATTTATCAAAGTAAAGTAGGTATAAAAGTCAACAGGAAATGTAATACTCACAGAACGCATTCAACCAAAAATGCGTATTTATAAAAACAAACAAACTACCAGAGTAAATAGAATGCAGCAACTTATGTGACACCACAAATGTAAAGGAATTGACAATAAGGATACCGCATTGAAACGTTCAGTGGTCATGTAGCTTATCCAAATTCAAATGTATATTTGGCCATACTTAAATTTGCGATTACAACACGAACGTGTGGTCTCGATAATCCTATAGAACCATAAGATTTACTGAAACCAAAATAATGACCTGCTAATGATCTCACATGCATTTTATTTTCTACAGACTTCTAAGACGGACAGCGGTGGCAGTCTTGGTATACATAGACGTGTATAGGACACGTTTTACCGGACCTATTAATGTGAAACGTAAATCGAACAGAATAGGAAATGTAGCATTTACAGACCTAAATCAACTAAAACCAGACATTCATAAAGGCAAGAACAATTACATGTAGAAGCAAAGTACTCGATATCATATATATATATGGGCTGATAACAAGGGTACCACATTGGAACGGTCAGTGGCAAAAAGGCCGCCGGTATTTAAACCAGCTTCCTTGATGCCCAAAACCTCATCCCTATTTCATCCCAATTAAACGGGAGAGTGTAAAGTAGGAAATAAATCCCCACCCGGCTGTAGCCTCTAACAAACTTGGCAACATTGATAGGCAATATAAGTAAAACACAAAGATGATCATGTTTATATGAATGTAAAAATGCCAAAGCCTAAAACGCCACAAAGTAAAAAACCCAGTCACTTGGAACAAGCCAGAACAACCAGAGAATAAACCGTTATCTTGATTGGCTTGACCTTATGTTGGTATAGTATTCATATACTTAGAATGCAAATATGTATTCACTACTTCTCTTAAGCTACTTATCTGATCTGATTTAATTAGTCGGGTCTTTATCAAAATCTGAATTCCTGCACATTAGTGAAAATAACAAGACTGCCATCATGGCCTCCACAATTAACAAGTTCGTTATCGCTTCAGAACTGGAAACATATATACATCACGAAATGGGACCGTACATCTTATTATACGCATGAAGTTTTACCATATAAATACTACTCGTATCTTCCCGGTCACCAAAGTAGCGTTTTACAAAAATGATTTCACAGCAGAGCTAAGTTACGATCAGCTTGGGTCACTTGTTTATTCTACGTAGTTGTCTTTATAATAAATGTGGATATAACAAACTGAAACCAGTCTATGTTTCAAGTTTAGAAGTGAAGCACATACGTTTTTATGGTATTAATATATATACAACGTCTGGATTTGCAGCAGGAATAGCAACATTTGCCAGCTGTAACAAAGCTGGGTCGATTCCTCATTTTACTGAGCATCTTAGGCAACATCCAGCTGATTATAATGCCCTAATATGGCGCGGGAAAGCTTATTCTATCATTGAAAATAAACCACAAGCTAGAGCCGATTTTACGAGAGCAGCCTAGGTAAGCAGCGGTGTAAGGAAGGCGTTGGCAGAATGTGAGGTTGCAAGTATAGATGGCGATACGTCGCGGATGTTATCGATTTTACAGCAAACTGTGAAAGACTATTCGGCGTGTGAAGATGCTTGGGTACGAATTGGATCTGTACTGTTAGCTATGAAGAAACCACAAGAAGCGTTTGAGCTTTGATTAAAGCGGTATCGATTGCCGAAGAAAATAACCGGACGAAAGAACCGTCATACTGCTGGTACCAGCATGAGCGCGGATTGCTTTTGCTGAATTCAGTGTACATCGACGAGGCATTGACATCATTTGAAGCTGGCGTCAATTCTTGTGAAACGCACACAGTATCGTATTTGGGCCTTTCCCAAGCCAACATTGTCAAAGGTGAAGAGCAGAGAGCAATATATCTATTTTTGACAGCGAAGTCACTGAACCCCACACTGGTTCACTGGACATACTGAGTTACGGCAGAAATATTTGTTGTCGGAGCAAACGGCACAGGCACGTATTTCAACAAGTGTATGGTATAAATGTTTACCATTAAACTGACTTGAGTTAATAGTAAAGATTTAACTTATTTAAAGGGACAAAATATAAAATGCAAACTTAATCTACAAACACCTTTCCCTTCTGTTTAAGTGAATAAGCAATTCAGTTATTTTCAAAAAAAATACGGCTTTCCGGAAAGGAATTTATATTTTACACATGTAATCCTCATGTGTGGCATAAATTATGAGCGGTATCAGTAGTATAGAGAGTGGGGGTTTTGGGCCTCTTTTTCCTCCCGAAAAGATTCACTCAAGAAACTAACAATAGCTCACCTGAGGCTAGAACCCAGGCATGTCTTTATCTAAATAAAGTCACACCTGAGTCAGAAGCCTCGGATGCATACTATTAGCTACTCGAGCGGTCCTTCCAAAAGAAACTCGCCCAAAACCCCCACTCTCTGTGATACTTATCAATCCGGTTGTCATTTTAATAACATAACATTTGCAACTCGACAAGCAAAGTCAGACTGAGCCGGGCAGTAGTCTTCATCATCGCTCTGCATATCATTTTACTTGTATGCTAACGTATCTTGTCCATTATCTAGTATGTACCGTTTATCATCATAAGCTGATAAACTTTTTTTATTTATTGCATAACTGCTTATGTTATGCTTTTGTGATCTAATGACTTTCATCTCATGGTGAGCTTCTGTTGCCGTAAACAAAATCGTTTTGTTATCATCATGTGCTATCTGTTTTTAACAACACACATTTTAACGCCCTTGCATTTCTTTGTACTAACCTCATTATCTATTACATACGAATATAGTTTACTTCGCAACCCAACAAATTCAACAATGGGTATTCCGCAAGTTTCATCTTTCATCTTGCCAATAACTTTTTTATTATTATTAAAATGAAACTTACTTTTTGGATCATAATCGCAATTATCAAAAAGTTCTTTATCCTTGTAAAAGTCTGCATACACATCTTTTGTTTTTATTTCATAACACAAGGAATCGGTATCAGTAAATAATAACTTAGCTTTTTTATCATATTTGTTTTTGATATAGTTGTAATGGAAATCATACATCAAATATTTTGACAAGTCTAAAATACACATACCAACATAAATAGGACGATTTAAAACTAATCGTTCTTTTATTCTGTTTATAGCAAATACATTTTCATTAAACATTTTACAAGAAATAAATGAAGGTCTTGCCGCATATTTTAAAAGGACCTCCTCGTCGTGAGTCAATTTAACATTAATTCTTTTTCTCAAGTTTTCCACAGTTTTACCAAACACTGATTTGTTCATCAGTTTGAAGAAATCCTTTTCAAAAGCATTTTTACCAGCTGTCCTCTTGGTAGTATTAAAATCTATGTATGTTTTTAACCACTCTGATTCGTCAAACTGTAGTATTCGATGTATTTTTGTCACCTTTAGTCCAAGCGTTTTATACAATTCTAAGTTTCTAAAATGCAAGACATATTTTTCTTTATTTTTCAACGTCGTAACAAGTTGATTAATATAACAATGTCCTAAATTAAACTTTTGTTTTAAATGTTTACAATAGTCTGACAACCTCTCATCTTTGATATTTAAACTTTCCGGGGCAAGAGGATAATCACTATGCGAGTCATGCAGTTTCTCAGGATACTCAATATCACACTCAACAATGTAATTTGATTTTCCTTTTTCAAACTTATCAACCCACTTGAAGTTGCCAGTAGGTAACGGTTGGCACATAGCCCACCCGTACAAGTAATTAGCATCGAGTAATTAGCATATTATGTATGTCACAAAATGTCACGAGTAGAGCGTATTGGTCGTTCATAGCTCTTGTAAGTTATCGGTTACACCCAAATCTATTGTTCGAGTTGAAACAATTTCACAATATTCATGATCTATTCATGTAACACGTAAAAGCGTGCACATTTTAAGTGGCCGCCAGAGAGGCCGTGTCATAAGTTTAGTTTTGTGCTAATGCATGTAAACGTATAGGTATATCTTCCTTAAACGGCAAAAGTGTATAAGGGGCCTCTCGTGTAGATTCAATATTGCAGATTTAGCCACGTTTGTCACGGACTGAACGGGGAAATAATGGTTTGGGCGTAATGTTTGCTATAAAACCCATTGTCTTCTAGCACTTGCCGGGATGATCGATAGTACTTTGTTGGAACAGAGATTGGACGGCAAATTTCACAGGCAACATGTGCCTAAGCCATCCAAAATATAAGCCATCCAGGGTTGGAGTAAGCCATCCAGGTTTGGATATTCCAGAGTGGAGCTAAGCTTCCACGATTAACGTTTACGAGCGGTGGAGACGGTCCCCGTACCTGCGCAGTATGGCCAGGTTAATAACGACAACCACCGGGACACAAGGTGGGCCCGTTACCAGTCCTCACTGGAGGAACATCACTCACAATCTCAGTGGAGGTAACTATCATTACATCGCGTCATCAACCCTTACAGAAGGCATTTGATGACAATCATCCATTGAATTCGCGAATCATCATCTTCATGAGCTCTCGCGCATCACAGTTATCGCGCTAGATCAACATTGTTATAGTTTTAACAACACTTTAGTGTCTTAGACATTCAGTATTTATAACAATACTAAGAACGTCTTAAACGTTCATGAGAACATTCTTTTCATAGTTCATTTGTGTATTCGCTTGTTTTTTAGATAATTGTATATATATTAAACATATTTTAAAAGTTGCATTAAACTTATGTAAATGCATTCACCGTCATTGATTCTTTTCTGAGTTAGCCCAACCACTAAGGTCATCCTGTGACAATGTACTTGCTTTCTTTTTTCTTGTCATAGTTTTTCATATATTTATTGTTAGCCTGTGAATATCTATTCGCAATATAACTCGTACCGCCTCTTAATCCTTTTTCCACAAACAAATATTGATCAATATCAGTTATTAAATCAAGTTGGATGCCAGTCATCTTAAGGCATGCATCCCAGGCTAAACCAGGACTACTGAAGTAATGGCAAAGATCTAATTTGTAATACTCAATGCACATTTTTCTAAAGTTTTCAAAAACATCTGTCAGCAATAGCACATCAGTCTTGAGATACAGATCATGATATTCTCCCATATTTTTAATCTTGAATGTTTTCCATATTTGTTTAGCGTGTTTCGTAATCTGCATCTGAAATATGCTCATCATTTAATTGAGAATAAAAGCTATCTTTACCGGGTAACTTAGTATCCTTGAAGCGTTCAAAACTGTTCATATAATCATAAGGATAAACGCCTTTTCTTTTTAGCAAGTCTAACTTTTTTGAAAGACAATCAGGCTTATGAGCTTTTAACACCCTTTCGAATTTTAAGCATTGCAGGCATGTTTTACAAAACCATTTGTTTTCCTTTGTGTAGTGTTTGACTAAACATCAGTCTAATAAAATCTTTTATCCACACGTAATGATTTTTTCTTTTTCAGTTATTAAAAGTATATCATATGTTTTCTCTGATTTATTTTTTGATATGTACAAAGGGTATACTTGATTATCTTTATACCCAAATACCCCGTGTGGTTGCCAGGGTAGAATACAACCACTGCAAACACACCGTCTCATGCAGAGGGGTAGGCCCCCCCCCCCCCCCCCCCCCCCCCTTCCCATTCATATTCATTTTGTCATTTTTTGTTCATGCTCATTAAAGGTCTTCATCATGACCCCTGCATTGTTTCAGGTGCCATCTCGCTCCCTTCCCCCCCCCCCACCCCCCATCCCATTCATATTCATTTTGTCATTTTTTGTTCATGCTCATTAAAGGCCTTCATCATGACCCCTGCATTGTTTCAGGTGCCATCTCGCTCAACATCAAAAGAGCAGTGGCAGAAGAACAATAAATGTGGCTCCAGCGTAAATGGAGTTTTTACGATAGAATTTGCAGCAACTCTGCAGTTCAGGGTGAGAAGGTGCTAGGCCCATTTTCCATATTTTATCTCGATGTACATGGAAGATGAGCCTGGCATGTTCATGCCTGTTAGGCGCCATATAACCTGTAATGTGCTGGTGCGCCTTAAAACCCCAATTCAGTTGTGTGTAAGGGTGCCGTTCTGGGTATATTCGGGATGATGTATTAATTTTCAGTATATTTCAGTAGGTTAAGTCAAAAGTTTTGGTATGATAAACCGGTATGACGGTTACATGTACTGCTATAAAGATATTCTCAAAAAATGTGTCGAGTATGATAAAAACAATTCGTTATTTAAATAAATGCTCATACACAATAAAACAATTGGTTTGTTATATTTTCCCTAATAGTATATATTAAGTATTTTATCTTACAATCATGCTCAATTATTAAATTTGTTAAACGAGTTTGCAACAATGATATTATGCGTCAGCGAAGATTTTAATAAACTGAATAACAAATTAGCATGATTTTGAGATTCTATTGATCACATTCACCATTGGAAAGCAATGCATATTAAAGTATGAAAGAACCTTTATGAACATTGGTTGCTTTATGTTCTTGCTTCAACAATGACACCGCATATGCAAATGTGGAAACGTAGCTCCATCTCCTTTAAGAGACAACTTCCTTTATGAGACCACCTCCTTTAAGCGACCACCTCCTTTAAGAGACAACTTCCTTTAAGAGACTACCTCCTTTAAGAGACCAACTCCTTTAAGAGACAACCTCCTTTAAGAGACAACCTCCTTTAAGAGACTATCATTTCATTTCCCAATTGTAGTGTTGTAAATTAAATGCATTTGTACGAAAAGACCACCTGTGTAAAAATATTGATTTTTTTCTTTGTGGTCTCTTAATTCAGGTTTGACTATATATCCTTCTACATTGAACTCATACTGTATCAGGTTTAAATTTAAATGTTGAGGTAGACAGGGTAGGCAGTTGGGTGGACAGTGGTAGAGGAATAAGTGGAAAGCTGGTGGGCAGGGATGGCAAATGGTTGAACATACATTGATAAGGGGACAGAAGTGATGAAAAGAAGGGTGCTGACCAGCAAGTAGTCTAACACGTCCATTATTTATATGTTTGAATCAAATGTTGTTTAACGGCTCATCATTACATTATACAGGATGATTAAGGCCACTCCAGAGAGAGGGAATGGTAATAGGAATCCGGTAACTTGCGCTACTCTTACTAACGAATAGGTTTCTTGTTCTTTAACATGCTTGGAGCATAAAGTTTAAAGACTAATTGGCCTGATTAACGTCATCATCCAACGAACGATGCTAAGGCCAAAAGGGAAAGTGTCTTACACAAGAGCACACCTGCAATTATCAGTGGCACTGGTGAGACGAACCCGGGACCTCCAGATTCCACATCCACTGTGCACGCCGTCCCCCTGTTATACAAATTAGAGTGCATTAACGGTATTTGCATGTTTATATGGTTCGTGTTAGTGAACAGAATTAAATTGTTTTAAGATTTACTGATTTATTTAAGAAATATTATTATGTACATGTATATATAAATTGGTTTGTTTCAGATAAAAATACTTTCCCAATGTACAAGGAGGTATGTCCGGTTTTGGTCAGGCTCCAGCAAGTGGTCGACAACAAGATGACAACAGAGACGGCGGTCGACACAATTGGGGCGGGGGAAGTCCATTAGGCGGCGACTAATTTGGGGGATATGGACTGTATTTAGGTGTGGTGGGAATTTGTGTGAAGTTCACACTAAATCATCCACTTTGAATAGGAAATATCCACTTAAAAAAAGAAAATATGACCTGCATATTACCATCAGTGTTGTGCAGACTAAAACCTACAGGACAGTTAACCACGCAAGCTGTATCTGTTTATTATATATGATATCTGTTCTTTTTCATGATAAAGTCAGGGCCCCTGCTGCAATATGTGATTTGAAAATTCACATTCTGAGACCTCCTTCTATGCCAGTTTATGCTATATTTGCTATGAATCATGAGGTAATTTAGAGATACTTAACTGCTGGGATCGATTATAGGGACATCCTTCATGAGATGGTGGGCATGTAGTTCTTTACGCGAACGTGCGGTATGTGTGAGTGGAAAAAAACACCTAAACTGAGTGAAGGATTATCTTATAATTGAAACAGCAGTTGAATAATCTATTTCTTCCATTTTAAATCAATATGTTATCATTTTAACCAAAATGTTTCGATTGGTTGAACGATATCGGCAAATGTTAAATGACAAGTTAAATATCCCCAACACTTTAATGAAATCATAACTCAACGTCATATTTAATTATTTTTGCGCTCAAAGTTAGTTAATATTATTACTTGCGATATCATTATGATAAAAATGTAAAAATATCAGGATATCTGCATGTGCTATGGCATCATGAAATCATACATTTGTTGCAGTATTTCCTATGAAAACCAGTCCATGATAATCTAAGTAAGCATCCTACGCTGGCCTTCAGTTTGTGGTTCATCATCAGGTTTCATGTATTTCATCAGTCACAAACATTGTGTTATATTGTCATTTGTTTTACAAGATTCATCTTTGCCATAAATGTGTTACCAGTACTGAGGCTTCTATTACATGCCATTATATTATGAGTTCAATTTATCATAAATTGTTTTGCACCTAATTTAAAGAAGAATTATATGAAGCTACACATGTCTGAATTATCAATTACTAGGGCTTACTTAAAAGTGCGCCTGCAATGTAAGGTATGGATGTAAATTCAAAAAACAAACAAACCCAGTGTGGTTTTCAGGGTGTAACATTTCAGAGGTGGAAGAATATGGCTTCTGGGTGTCGTAAAAGGCTACTAAATTGGGGGTATTTGTTACATAATTTGCTGCAGAATGTGAAGGTCCTATTGTCATTTTGCATAATTTAGGTCTTGAACGTTCATTCTTGTCAGCATGAAATATACTTCATATGCTTGTGTGCCATAAAATCCTCATAATTTTAATTCAAAACCAAATAGTAGAAGTAGTGAGCATATATTCTAGACAAGTCTGCAAGGACAGAGAGTTCAACTGACATGAATACCAGTATCAGGTTATATTTGTTTCACATTTCATGCTGACAGAATGATTCTAGACCAGTCAATGGTGTTGCTGTCCTTCACATATCACATACAATTGCTCGATTGCTGGAACCTGATGGTGGTTATTTATTACAAAACCAGTAAAACCAGAATAGAAATCCATAACAACTTACTTCCATCAGAGAAACCATGTGTATGTTACCCAATGAGAGGGGAGATAACTGACATGTTTTGGCATCTCTCATAGAATGAGAGGGGAGATAACTGACTTATGGTTTATGTTTTCTTTTTTGCATCTCTCATATAATGCGAGGGGCGATAACTGATTTATGTTTTATGTTTTCTTTTTGGCATCTCTCATCGACAGTCTTCACTTATTGCTCATAATAAATTGGTGACGAGGCATCACTTATGTTACATGATTACTGGTATAATAGATATGATACTGTTATGTTTTCCTAGTGTTTTTAATGTTAGTTAGAATAGAATAAATATATAAACACTATTGCGACAGTGTTTTGTTAGTATGAAGGCAGTTTCTAACCTAAATAATAAAAAAATAAAAAAGAGAACAATATCTGATTTTCAGTTATCTTTCTTTTTGTGTTGTAACCAAGCTAGTCTCTGGAAATTATTGTCATGTTCTGTGTAACTATTGTAATAACATGTCTACAGATTTATATTTATTGTGTCGGAATGCCAGCCTATCACATATATTTTCTTATTCACTATACTGCAGTATATAATCTTGAATGGGAGTATTTGTGTGTGAGGGGCCCCGTGTGGTTCCTGGGTGCCCCGTTTGGTCACGGGACAAAGAATAGGGCCACTGCAGATCCCTTTGGAGGGCTAGTCAAAGGGGTAGAATCCCCCCAAATTCTTTTATTATTTTTCGTTCATGTTCATTAAAGGTCTGCATCATGATCCCTGCATTTCTCGCTCACATCAAAAGAGCAGTGGCAGAAGAACAATAAATGTGGCTCCAGCGTAAATGGAGTTTTTACGATAGAATTTGCAGCAACTCTGCAGTTCAGGGTGAGAAGGTGCTAGGCCCATTTTCCATATTTTATCTCGATGTACATGGAAGATGAGCCTGGCATGTTCATGCCTGTTAGGCGCCATATAACCTGTAATGTGCTGGTGCGCCTTAAAACCCCAATTCAGTTGTGTGTAAGGGTGCCGTTCTGGGTATATTCGGGATGATGTATTAATTTTCAGTATATTTCAGTAGGTTAAGTCAAAAGTTTTGGTATGATAAACCGGTATGACGGTTACATGTACTGCTATAAAGATATTCTCAAAAAATGTGTCGAGTATGATAAAAACAATTCGTTATTTAAATAAATGCTCATACACAATAAAACAATTGGTTTGTTATATTTTCCCTAATAGTATATATTAAGTATTTTATCTTACAATCATGCTCAATTATTAAATTTGTTAAACGAGTTTGCAACAATGATATTATGCGTCAGCGAAGATTTTAATAAACTGAATAACAAATTAGCATGATTTTGAGATTCTATTGATCACATTCACCATTGGAAAGCAATGCATATTAAAGTATGAAAGAACCTTTATGAACATTGGTTGCTTTATGTTCTTGCTTCAACAATGACACCGCATATGCAAATGTGGAAACGTAGCTCCATCATAAATGGAGTGCGTGCAATAGAATTTGCAGCAACTCTGCAGTTTTGCAGACCTGATATGTCTTGAAATTGTTGTATAAAAGAGATATAGACTGTATCGCCCGTTGACCTCCGAATTTCTTGAAATCAAGAAGGAAACAATTCTAAACAATCTTATCAACCTAGTTTTAAAATTATTTAATTGAATGACACTTTATAATGCGCTTCATTTTCATATATGCAAATATGTAATATAACGTTACCAATTTGGTCAGAAAGTGATATTTTATTTTGAAATAACCTTGAGCATGTTTAAAGGCAGATTATTTAGTACTTGAATAGACGAAGAAAGCAGAGTAAAAAGAAGTTCCAAAACATCCGTCTGGTAGGAAATATACTGAAAGGAAAAAGAAACGCAACACGGGAATTTCCGCTATATATTGTATATACTGCACACTTAATTTCATATATATTTCAAGGAAATATTGTAAATTTTGTAAAAAAAAGAAAGTTGCAGTTAGTTAGAGAAAGGACACATCTGTGATGTTGTAGACGTTTTAATCACAGTACACGTTGTAACAAGAAATTCATAAATGTTGAAGTTCCTCTTTGAAAACTGAGCCAGTTCAGTACTGTATTTAACGTAAAGAGTTTGCAAAATTTTGCACCCTAAGTTTGCTCACATGCTTGAGCCAAACTCGTACTCTGTCAATAATGAAACTTTGCGGGAATACTATTTGCTGTGTTACGTGTTGTTTTAGTCTTTTTCCGAAAGGAAAGATGTACCATTCGATTAACAGCAGCATATTGCACATACAATATATAGCGGAAATTCCCGTGTTGCGTTTCTTTTTCCTTTTAGTATATATCCCTGGGGAATTACTTCCCAGTAGGAATTATCACTTTCCCCCCCCCTCAGAAATATGTTAAATCCTTGCAAGAAATATATAGAGGATATTTGTTGATTTTATTTCATTGCGAAGCATGAGCGAAAATATTGAAGTTTGATCACTTTGACATGAATAAATACAGATATTATTAAAAATGGTCATATATATATTACAAGTTCCCTTAAAATAAATTACTTCTTTATTTTCCCCACTGTTTCCTAAATGTAAGTTCTCATCACCAAGATTGTGTGGCTCTTTATCATCATGGCATTTTGATCTGTGCAATACAAGTTATTATTGTTGCTGTGTTGCTAAACAAAATAATCTGCATTGAATCGATCGTATATTTTGAAATCGAGAAATCATTTTTTTAATGCTGAACAAAATCTACTGGATTCAGAATATAAAAAGACCAACTATACATTTCTACATCTAATTTTTATTAAAGCCTCGTAAAAGTCAAACAATGCAATATTAACAAGAAGCAGTCTGGGAGACAGCCATATCACCAGCTTCAGTGTATTTCCTATGTAGCTGTAGAACCCAGGATTAGTTGCTTTGTTTAGAGGAAGTTTTATCGGTGCACATAAAGCAGAAAGTAAAATGAACACAAATATAAGTATAACACTACAAAAGCACTCCACACTTCCTCTCATTACCCTCTATCATTGTGTGAAGTTTCATTCCAGTCCCATTGGCAGTTTTTAAGCTATGCACCAGTCTGAGACAAGAATTATAAGTATAAAAAACAAAGGGCAATAACTCTAATTTTAAAATACATTTGTCAACCCATGGTACAAAAATCAAACCTGTATAACTGTAAACAAGCAACTAAATGGACATAAATGGACATTGTAAAATGCCATTTTAGTTGAAGCGTATTAAAGGTCTCACTCCACAGTTAGCGACGTTGAAAGCTATGGTAGAAGTAGATAAAAAGCAGAAGTGTGATCTTCGGTTTTAAATATTCTTTTATAATTGCTTGCATAAATGTTTATTGTTGTTGCAGACTGTTTGAAGTATGAAATATTAGAAGATACTGTCACTAAAATATGACCGTTTTCATTGATTTTGAAGAAGAGTAGGAATTCTGGTCCAAACTGAATAGTGAAAGCCCAAAGTAGTGCAATGGATGAAACCACTCAAATTAAAAAACAAAAAACAAAAGCAAAACACAAAAGAATGGTCCACATACCATGTTTTGTACATTTTTGTGTGGAAAAATATCTGTTTATTATAAAAAAAAGTGACCTGAATTCATGAAGAAGTTAGAAGTCAGTAAGTCGTCAATCTCATTAAAATTGAATCCTAATTAAGCTTGATGCTCTCCACTATAGGATCTGGCAACACTGCCTTGGAGGTCACATCAGATCGACCTTTCAACTAAATTCAACCAATGAAATCGCGCGTTTCATATGCACTTGTCTTCAGATGATGTTTGAGTGACCTGAACAAATGGAAATTCACATAAAACACATATTTCCGAAAAGAATATAAAGTCGCCATTTGTTAATGCTGTGGATTGCACGATAAATTCAAAGAAATGCACTAAATGGCATGTTTTACAGCAATAATACGAAGAAAATCATAGGTCAGTCATGCTTTTTGAAAACATTCGGAACATTATTCTACCGAGCTTATTACAACGTTAGGTTTTCTATATGTGAGATACTACAATTAATGTTACGCATTCTTCATCCATATTGCCGCATGTTATAGCGTTTTAATTTTTGTTTGTTCACATTGCTTTGTGATCTTTATATATGTTCTTGTTATGTTGTCACATGCTCCTAAGGAGCCATGACTTATTGAATAACATCTTGAAAACAATTGGCCCTCTAGCGCAGTTGGTAGCGAGGTCGGCTATTGCGACGTTCTATTATTAAATTACCCGCGAGTGTGATTTTAGTGTGGGTTACGAGCTAAACCCTATGAAGCGGTAATTCTTTTTTTTTTGTATCGCTATTGAATTTCGTCAAACAATCTTGGTTTTATTCAGCAAATATTCAAAAATGATTGATGTGTTATGTTTGTCAAAGAAACTTTTTTGTGTTTTATAAACTGAAAGTTTCAATACCGAGCGTATGATACTCCACAGCGTATGAAACACGACATGCGCAGTAAAGCAGTCTATACCGAGCAATTCTATTGGCTGAAATCTGATTAAAGGGTCTGATTTTAATGAGATTGGTAAGTCATGAAGTTAGAAGTAATGAAGTTAGAAGTGTTAAAATTAGAAATCATAGAGTAGGAAGTAATAAAGTCGTGAAGTTAGAAGTTGGAAGTCAGTAAGTCGTGAAGTTAGAAGTAATACACTTAGAGGTCATAAAGTCAGAAGTCATGAAGTCAGAAGTCCCTCCAGGGCTGCCATATACACCTTTTAACTTTATTCATATATAGCCTTATAGTAAAAGTGTACTGTGCAGTGAGATCTTAACAAATATACATATACACATATAAAATGCTTCAATACATGATTCATCTAATGATCTTCAGTAGTTCTGTGAGTTAATTAAGCAAAATATGTAAAATGTTCATGGCATATTACATTTCGTGGGTTACACAATACAGTGAAAATAGCGTATCCCAGTTACGTTTTATTTAATATCTTTTAAATGGTATGTACAATTTGGACAACAAAAAACGATTTTAAACCCATCAATATATTTTTAACAGATTCATCAAATGAAATTAAAAATGAATAATCAATTTGATAATCAAATTACATTCAGTCACCGCTTTAAAGAACATTTTCCAAATTCGAACAAATTATAAAGAAAAATAAATGTTATTGACTTTGAAAATCGGGGTACTTGTCAGTATCGCCTAGTTTACACAATACGTTGTTTGAGTAGAAGTACGATTAGTAAATAAATATGATAAGAATAATTATACAATTGTACACTTTGGTAGAGCAATTAATTATTAACTATTTACAGATGTCATAAACATTATATATTAAATACGGTTGTATTTTCTATGAAAATAAAGAGCATGCCTATTTTCTTCTGTTATACATTCATGCTATTTTTCAGCAGACAGATTCATTTGTCTTTTGATTTTTGTCACTTAAGTTGAAGTAAATTATTTCAATGTATAAAGCCGAATGAAATAGCTTTTTATTTAGAAATGATGTCTCGTCTGCTCTAGATGGATAAATGGACTATACTATGAACCAAATTATTTCACGTAACAAACGAAACAAGTAAGAGTAAAATCGTACCAAACTTTTCTGATATAAAGGGCACATTTTCTGCCATAAAACTATGTATTCTTTCTAATAGTATGTGCACATCAATAGTTTTGAAATACTGTAATGTACTAAATGGTTGACATTGCTCATGCTAAACAGCAAGGCCTAAATTATGCATTTGGTTGAACATTTCATTAACCATACACCATTCATTTTGGATATTTTATTTTAAAGATGGCAGAGCAGTAATCATTAACATGATAAAAAAAATCCTGAGCGGGTATGTTGCTCGTTATTTTATGTGTACTATCGATTTTGGAAGAGGATGTTATAGATTGTATAGTGTTATTTTATGGTCTTTGATGAAATATGCCATCTTCCAGTTTGGTTATACTTCTGCGAGTTGCAGTCTCAGTATTCTAACTATTACCTCTCTAAACTGTACTTCAAACTGAGCTAAAAGAGGCGCTTGTAAAAATGTAAATATACCTTGTGTTGTTTATATATACTACGAAAAATAATATACTTCTTACACAATCCTGTATTAAACACTGAATCACAGAGAAAATTAATGCAAGCTAATTTTGGTGATAGAATGAGCAAAAAAACAGTACTCCAGTATTACAAGCGATTTGAGCTAATTATAAGGCCTTCGTCAAAACATACAAACACAAACTGACAAAGCAAACACATAAAGTAAGTAAACACTTTTTACAATGCAACACTAAAGGTAAGTTTTACATAATGTGTTACGCCACTTCAGCTCATTCAAGGCAATATATGAAGGTCGTGGTTTTAGCGGTGGAGCAGATCCCTCACTTTTTCTTAGGTAGAACCAGTAATGTTTACAACCGTCGTCCGTAAGAATCGGCAATTTCTCACATTTATTCGAGCTACTACATGATTTCTAATTAATGCATTGTGCATTTGTAATTAATAGTTTATAATTGTTCATTTGCTATTCATTTATGCACATGTTTTTGTTATTAATATACTATGTGTGCTTCACTGCACTCTTGCACAAATATTATTTAACTAATCTCTGTAAAAGAGGAAATAAAGAGAATAAATAAAAACAATCTTACAAATTCTGGGAGCAAGATGACGTCACGGATTTTATAGTATCACCCTACGGTCCGTGATGGCGTTTCGTGATGGTTCACTATCTCATGGTTTGGTTATGTTATTGTGCGCTTATGTCACTGTATTCTATATATTGCCTCATGGAATAATAATTTCATAGTTCCGCTGTGTCAGAGAAGTTTACAAAATTATATTGACAGCCTCAGTAAAAAAAAATAAAAATGGAATACATGACAAATGTTTGTGGACACTTGTCTGTTGTACAAAATAGAGGTACATCGGTGTATAAAATAAAATGAAAAGTTAAACAAATGCAATAAAAACTGAAGCCGGATGGGGAGGTTGGGGAGGGTGGGGGTGGGGGGTGGTTAGTGTCAGCATGTATTTATTATTTTATTTTACAGTGTAGGCAAGTTCACTTTGTCAAATGTTAATTGTCAAAATATATTTCTTCAAATACCACTCAAGTGTTCGGTCAGATATACGCCGAAACGCACCATTACACAGTTTAAAAAAAAGAAGGGAGAGCAGCCGCCGGACCCCACTAGTTAATCGGGACTATATATGTCCCTGAGGGCGGAGCTAGAACGTGAATATCAGAACTATCAATAGCTCCGCTTAAGTACGTGCTTGTATATTTGTAACTCTAATATGTACAGTGTTAAGTACTGGCACTAATTACACCACATATCTAGAAACAATAATCACACCACATCTCTAGAAACAATAATTACACCGCATAAATCGCTCTAGATACTCTTGATGTAATGTTATATTTAACATTTGCATAGTTCAAGCATTTTTACAACGCTGCGGGCTCGAATCACACTGGGAGCTCGACTTGTAAGTGAGGAAGTCTCGATTCTTAAGGATGGCGGGAGATGTACAGTACTGGTTCTACCCAGGAAAAGTGTGTGGTCTGCCTCCACCACAAAAAATCGACCGTCATATATAACGTAATGAGGTAAAACACCATACAAACAAGTACAAAGAAACCATTATTTAAGAAAGTTGGGAAACTCAATTATTTTACAATTAACACATTTAAAACTATTCGTATGTAATAAACTAATTTGCTCGTTGTTTAACTCATCCTACCTACATCTAAAGGGTACATGTACGTCTTATCAGAGTAAGTGAACGTCAGGTTTGCTAATATATATGTTGCCTAACATTAGCTTATTTACCATATCAAAGGCGATAACTCACATGCATATGTTCGAACTCTTCAAATACCTTATTGCAACAAACCTTCAAACCCTTTTGTATCTAATTGCAAAAACAAGCCGAACATCAATTGTATTGACATAACCAATTTGAATGGAGAACGGGCCTAGAACCTTCTCACCCTGAACTGCAGAGTTGCTGCAAATTCTAATTAGACACTCCATTTACGCCGGAGCCACGTTATAGTTTTTTTGCCAGTGCTCTAGTGATGTGAGCGAGATGGCACAATGATACAATGCAGGGGTCATGATGAAGACCTTTAATGAATTTGAGGGGGGTGGGGTGGGGGGGGGGGGGTTCTACCCTTCTGCCCTTCCCCTCCAACGGGATCTGCAGTGGCCTTATTATTATGCTCCGTAACCAAACGGGACCCACGGAACCACACGGGGCTTAACCAAGAGTAATTACTACGTAATACATATGCAACTTTTCTTATTGTTCAAATTAACTTTTCTTTATGAAACAATCAGCTCAAATGTGGATGAAATCCAATATAATTTACTAAACTCTCTTTTGACTAATTAAGAAAGGTTATTCCAACATAAGCAACATCAATAACTGTACAATAAAAGTATCGATTTGCTGATTGTAGAACTCCTGAATCGTAACTCAATAGAATGGTAATCAGGTAATTATACGTCTTTTACTAACATTTCACATGCACGAGAATAAGTACTGAATGGACGACGGACGACAGAAGCGTTATTGCGCAAGCTCGTGTGTCCAGATAACACCTCGATCATATGGAGGATAACAAATGTCACAATGTTATACGATTGTTATCCTTTTGTAAGATAAACATTGGCACAATGAGTTAAAGATATTCACTAACTAAAGCAGATTAAGCGGACGAAAACAATTTTATACAGTAAAACAAATGTTATGTTATAAATCATTTCCAAAACAATCTTTTGTTAAAACGCCCAATCTTCCGCTTCTAAAATAAATGTTAAAAGCAAACGGATCTAGCGAAAGAAGCCATGACCAGAACCTTGTCACATTAAACATGTGGTCGCAAAGATCACGTACAAATTCATCTTTAAATATAATACAGAGCTTTCGTTACGATCGATGTAAAAATAAATCAATAAGCTGAAACTAAAGTGTGATAATATATAATATTAATAGACATCTTCAAATTTTAAGCAAAATCAATCAAACACTATCAATCAATAACAAGGTGAATAATATTAGTGGTTAATAAATTATGTACTAATTATGTACTAACCGTGATGTAATGTTATTTCTATTTAAAGCAACTATAATCACTAGTGACGATTTATAATTGTTATGTTTATACCACCATGTATATCACCTTGCATGCTATGATAAAAATGCACACAAAACTCAAAGTCGCAAAGTAAACATGAAATACGAAATATGATTATTTGTAATCGTACTGAAATAGTTTATAAATCAGTAAAATCTAAATGACGTTGGTGTAGTATATTTCAGAAACGAACATGTGCTATTGAATTTTATGAAATAGAAATGTTGTACTATCTCCAATAGATACATAATAACTGTAAACATGATATTATCTAACAAGAACTGCCGCCCTGGGGGCTAACTAACTTTCATTGTTACACGTATAGATTCATTGACATGGTTATCAACATATTAGGAAATTACTGAAATCAAGCACAATCTTAGAAGTTTTATATCACTCACGAGTAATTCAAATATTATCTGCATGTGCAACTATTACCTACAACGTTTTTTGTTACAGTGGCCTTTCAACTGCAGTCATACAAGTAAATAGAGGTCGTTGTCTTATTATTTATTATTCAAGATTGTAGTTCTAGTAATTTATGGATTATGAAGAGGAAATAATTGTTATGACCGGATCAGGACGAAATTGACATTTGACATACTGACCACTAATTCAATAGGGATCCTCTTCATGCACATTCATGAGTCCAGCTACACATGATATAGAGCTATTTTACGGACAAGATTTTTCACGCTTTTTCATCGAGACATGGTAACCTTGACCTTTCGCATTTGGACACCAAAATCAAAAGGATCCTCGCTTACCAAAGACAGTCGGACATTGATGTTTTGCAACTGTTGCTACAAAGTATGTTTCATGGACTGATCATGGTGATATTGACATTTGAAATACTGTCCACAAAATCAACAAGCAAGGATTACGCAAGCGTAAAACAGCTGCCGAGAGAAAATAGCATATATCCAGGTAGAAACTGGAAATAAAAAATAACATAATATTAGATCAAGTCACGGGTGTTAAAACAATATTGAAAAAAGAATGTTGTCACCGGTGAAATAAACACTCCACGACCGGTTTTTCTTACCCGACCCGATTTTTACCACCGTATATCAAACAATTTGAATCAAGGTGGGCGACCTCGCTTCTTTCTATTCTAATACCTTGACATGCCTTACATATTGATTACAATTCACCCTTGTGTAACACGACGTGCTATTACTACACATCAGCACAGAAATACAACTGTTCACATGTAAGGTATAGTGTGCGTTAGCGTATGCATTACAACATAATAAACTGCTACATTATATAATTATAAGATTGCGTTATCAAAGTGAAACTTGTAAAGGAACTGTTCATTGCTACCTTACCAATTGCAATTATAAGAGTCTTAACGGCAGCGAATAAGGGTCCTCCATTTTCCAAAAAGCAGTCCACCCATGAAATTCATGATTGTGGCTATAACAATTGAAAAGTAAACGTGCGGGCAAGTTATATCTACAGACGGAAAACCAAAGGGACGGACAGACAGACAAACTGATTAGCCGAAACCGATATTCCCCTAAAATTCGTTTGCAGGCAGTATAAACAATTAAATTTCTTGTTAAAAACATTAATCCTATATCCCGCGTGAACGCTTTTCTCAGCCAAAAGTTATAAGTCATAATCCGTTATGTGAAGCAGTTTCCGAGATACAGGGTTACAAACACAACTTTAACCAGGGTACACAAACGAAGACGACGATCAAGTGGTGACAATACCTCATCAATGTATTGTCTAAAACAGACAAGCTAAATGTGTGCATTAAATAGTCCATAAACAATCATTGCTGGCTTTGATAATCAACACAAGTCACTGCCGTGAGACGATTTCCAATATAGTGGTCAATGCAAACATGAGGACGTAGGTGACATCTTTCAAAGTTTAGATTACTTAAAGTTTGCTGTTCCGGAACAATGGAATTGCATGCATAGATAATTTTTAAACAGTGTTTGCGTATACCTTTTTTTTCAGTACATACATAATTATATTGGTGTAGTTTTATGTTTGTGCCGAGAAAAGGGCGTATTTTGGAGGTCGCTCTCGCTTCATAATGTAATCACCGGTTAGTCATGACTTCTGACGCTGGTGTTACTCTTCTCCAGTCATCCGATTTAAATTAAAGTATATGCAAACAAAGTTTAAGCATTACTCTATATATACATGCAATTCCCTTGTTGTAGAACAGTAAACTTTAAGTAATATAAGCATTGAAAGATGACACCTATCTCCGCGTTTTTGATTGGTCCGCCATCTTTGAAAGTCCCCTTTAGTGCATATGCGTATACTAACCTTTACAACCAGTGGGCTTTGTTGTGTTAAAGGTTCAACTGTTATACACCGAATTTTAATGAAGTAACATGAAATAGGAACATACATTTAACATGTTGCGCAAATTGTTTCCTTTGCAGTTCTACTTTTGGACAGCATACAATCAGTTAAAAATTGTCTTATACAAATGTTGTCCAATCAACAGAATTGCCAATTCTGGCAAACAGTCCTTGATTTCTTTCCCTTCTGCCTGCTTGCGATTCAGCAATTAATGGTTTAAGTTCTTCCATGCGTCTAATATCCTCCATCCGAGCAAACTCCTTCTTTCGCTGTTCTTCTGTTTCCTCGTAGAGTTCCCTTTGCCTTTGCATATCTTGTAAATGCTGTTTTGCTAACGTTTCTTTGCTTCTTTGCATTTGTGATTCCAATTCACAAATCTGTCTATCTTTCTCAAACTCCTTCTTTCGCTGTTCTTCTATTTCCTCGTAGAGTTCCCTTTGCCTTTGCATATCTTGTAAATGCTGTTTTGCTAACGTTTCTTTGCTTCTTTGCATTTCTGATTCCAATTCACAAATCTGTCTATCTTTCTCAAACTCCTTCTTTCGCTGTTCTTCTAACTCCTCGTAGAGTTCCCTTTGCATTTGCATATCTTGTAAATGCTGTTTTGCTAACGTTTCTTTGCTTCTTTGCATTTCTGATTCCAATTCACAAATCTGTTTTTGTCTATCTTTGAAATGAAAAAAAACACCGGTATATTTAGTCATCTGACAACTGGTAATTGAACGGTGAAAATGGTTTTCATTCAAACAAGAGGCTAATTTACAATAACTGGGTGTCAACTCTCTCATTTGGCCCCGACCAAAGTGTCATAGTTTTACATAGACTTGTATAGATTTTCTTTTAAAAAACCTTCTTCTTTGAAACTACAAGAGCTAGAGGTTTAATATTTTTCATTTACTATAAGATAATGGTCCTTTACCAAGTTTGTTCAAATGGTGACCCTGGGGTCACATTTGGCCCCGCCCCGGGGGTCACAGTTTTACATAGGCTTGTATAGGGAAAAACTTTAAAAAATCTCCTTCTCTGGAACTGCAAGAGCTAGATGTTTAATATTTTGCATTTGCTATAAGCTTATGCCTCTACCAAGTTTGTTCAATGGTGACCCTTGTGTCAATTTGGCACAGCCCCGGGGGTCACAGTTTTACATAGACTAGGAAAACATTTAAAAACATTTTTTCTCTGAAACTACAAGAGCCAGAGGTTAAATATTTTGCATTTACTATACGATTACGATCCTTTACCAAGTTTGTTCAAATGGAGACCCTGGGGTCACATTTGGCCCCGCCAAGGGGGTCACAGATTTACATAGGCTTGTATAGGGAAAAACATAAAAAAATATTCTTCTCTGGAACTGCAAGAGCCAGATGTTTAATGTTTTTCATTTGCTATAAGCTTATGGTCCTCTACAAGTTTGTTCAAATGGTGATCCTAGGGTGAATTTGGCCACGCCACTTGGTCATAGTTTAACATAGACTTATATAGGAAAACATTTAAAAAAAAAATCTTCTCTGGAACTACAAGAGCCAGAGGTTTTGCATTTACTATACTCTTATGGTCCTTTACCACGTTTGTTCAAATGGTGACCCTGGGGTCACATGTTGTACATAGACTTGTACAGGGAAAAGCTCAAAACATCTTCTCTAAAACCACAAGGCACACAGCTCTCATATATTACATGTAGCCCTGGGTCACATTTGATATTTACCAAACTCTGTCAGTGTCTTTATATCAATGTAGTTAACACAACAGAGGCCACATGTCTTGAACAATCCTAACCAAACTTGCACAGATTGTATATGACCATAATTTTTCGAAGAAGTTCGATAATGGGCCAGTACTCAGGTGATCGCTTTAGGGCCATCTTGGCCCTCTTGTTTTCCTTCAGAAAAGTCGAGCTAAAAACGGGATCCGTCGAAAAAAAAGAACAGGAGAGAAAATTAGCAAACACGGATGTACTGAGTATGTTCATGAGAGGTTATATAAGGTGCATCACCTGTCACGCAACATAGCACCGGCTTTAGCGGTATTATACTTTAAAATCTCAACGATTGTGCTTGACGATCCAGAATGACCAGTACGTAATAATACTAGTGATTTGTTGTCTGGGCGACTTTTTACTGCGCAATAAGGAACATAATAGAATATAAGTTAGCAAACAAACAGCTCAAACAACACCGGGACTAATGTATTGTGGTCAACTGAAAATACAAAAGACGTTCTTGATAATATTTACAATAATCGCCACGTTTCACCTATACGTATTTATAATTATTCCACACTATATACAGCCTAACCACACAACCTTATCAAAGACAAGCTTGCTTCAACAAACCTGTGCTAGAGACAAACTCCAGTTTTGGCCTGTAAAGATATTAAAGCGTTATTTTCTAGTGGCAATTTGGACAATTACACTATTTGGACACGCAAAATGTTCGTGAAGCACTTATTTACCTTTTATATAATTTAGTATGGAAATACCGTTCATAGACACATTGTTGGTATCACACTACCCCTATGCGTACGATCTGTACACCTATTGTCGCAGATTTGTTTTATGATTTATATGACAATGATTTCACGTTGTGTCGTTTACGAGACACTCAGGTAGATGTCAAGGCTTTAATAACACCTGAATAATATATTGAACATAGACAAGCCTCTCTTTTCTACTATAGTTAATATTATATATCCTAAAATACTTCAACTCAACTCAGGTAATATTTCTGATACTGTCGCTTATCTTTTCGATTTACATTTATCTATGGGGTATATGTTTTTCAACTTATTAGTTTTTCTAGAGCTTGTAGTGGACTCTAATATTCGTAGACGTTGTATACGTAATAGCTACTTCAGGGCAACCGTTACCATAAACTTCGAAGCAATTGAACGAAATGTTATTATCGTAACCCTGATCTAATGTAACAGTAATAAACCTTCCTCTCCAATGAGTATCACGACTGGACCTTTAACGTGATTTAAAAGCTTTGTACGATCCTTTGTCATGATCACTTTCTTAAATCCTTATTAAACTTGTTAGAAAGTTTATCAAAATAGGTAATGACCCTATCATTTTGCAAAGTCCTGCTTGTTTAGTGTTAACAGTTCGCCAAGTGCTTTGTCTTTTATTGTGCTATGACGGAATAATTTTGTACCCTATGATGACGTCTATCTAAATCATGGATGGTAGCGTTTGATGTTTGTCTTTAATATTGTTATGTCGTGCCCTTAACTGTTTATTATCTTGTTGCTCTTACTTATGCCAAGTCAATGAGTACAAGTTGCTTTGTGACTTCCTAGGTGCTTTTTTTTATATATATTCCTATGTACCTGCCAATGTTGTGTTATACTTATATTGCCTATTATGGCAGGCATATAGGGATCACTTTGTTCATGAACTAGTGTTAACATTATCTGTATATAAACTAAATGACAATCCATTTTTACGGAAGGGTACATAACATTTCCATTTTCTCATATTTCTTAATACCATGCTTCATACATACACATTTGTTTCATTAAAATTGTTGTTCTAAACATCAACACGTCTTATTACTTCATTATTCCCAATAACATTACATAGTATATCATAAAAAATATGTTTACGCCACTATGTGATACTTTGTATCATTGTGGCTTTCTAGGCTATTGTTTTTTTGTTTTATATTTACACCAGCATATTTGTGTTTTACTTATATTGCCTATTGATGCTGCCTTGTTGGTTAAAGATTATATCATGGCGGGGATTTCTTTATTTACACTGTCCTGTTTTAATGGGATGACAGTAGGGTAAGTGTGAGGTTTGGTGCACCCTAGAACCGGTTTAAACCCCACAGTGGCCTACTTTGCCACTGACCGTTCCAAGGCGGTAGCCCTATTGTCGACCCTTTTGTGTTTGTGATGTCGTTTGCATTTATTATTGCTTTTGCCTTCTTGTTTGTCTGTTTTCGTGTTTGTGGTTGACTGTCCTCCTTGAATGCTACTTTCACTGACCGATCTTTTTATATTTCTTTGTATCACAGTTTTCTTGTTATATATTTAATTTGCTCTTACTTTGTGGTACAGTGCGGACCTACGCACCGTGTAGCAGCATTTTGCATTGAAAATGACCCATCAAAAACAGCTTTCGCACATAACATTTTGGCTGCTGTTGTTTCTGTAGGTACATTTCTTTCCTCATTTGTGGCAATATTGAATAGTAGGACGAAAATACGACTTCGAAGTTCCACTCAAAGAACATGAACATGGAAATATATGTATAGCCGAACTATCAAACGATGCACACAGCGTCATTGGATAAGCTCGTATGTTCTACTGACCCATTAGCAATCGATGCAAAACAACACTTTTGGACAAGTCCACTATTTTAACACTGGAACAAATATATTACTATTGTTTGGGGCGCTTGTTTCAGCCAAAGGTTTTTTTGGACTTCTAAGATAAAATTCATCTACTACCTAAATAAGTTGTACATATCAGCATGATCAGTGAAAAAGACATTTTTAGTGGTAAATAAAAATACCTTTTCAACTTTTCAAAATCGATTGAGAAATAAAAAATATCATGTGCGAAAGCTGTTTTTGGTGGGTCATTTTCAATGCAAAATTCTGCTGCATGAAAAAACTGATTTTTTTAAAGAAATGTTATCCAAAAATGGTTTTAAATTGTTGGATAGAGGGATTCTTTTCTTCGAGTCTCGAGTTTCGAGTAGACAAAATCGAGTTTCGAGTAGAGAATATCGAGTTTCGAGTAGACAAAATCGAGTTTCGAGTAGAGAAATTTGAGATTCGAGTAGAGAAAATCGAGTTTCGAGTAGAAAATATCGAGTTTCGAGTAGACAATATCGAGTGTCGGATATATTAGCACAATGATGAATTATCGCACATCAAACTCTAATGTTATGTTAACGTCTTTACCGCGAGCAGAACACAATTATAACATTTTTATCGCATGTTTTCATAGTAAAATATTAATGATCTATTTTAAGTTATGTTTGTTATTCAACTCAACCGTTTCTCTATACAGAAGTAAATCCCCGAAGTATTCTTTTTTTGGCATTTGACACGTATGAATTCACGTGACGTAAATAATGACGTATAATAGACGTATATATAACGTGTATAATTGACATTGAACGTACGCGGATGTTGTTTAGTTTCAAATGTTCGTTGATTCTTTTGAATTTCAATGATTAATGTATTATTTACAAGTTGAGTATCAAGGAAATTGTTAAATGCTTGAATAAAACAATCAATAGATCTGCAATGAGTTTAATCATGCTACTTCCCCCCCCTTGATTTATGTTTAACCGTTTACATGTGCTCTCATGAATTTAGGAACGAGGAGAGGCGTGTGGGTGTGGGTGTGTGAGAGGTATGGGGCATTTAGCATTTAGAATGTTAGCATTGCACATGCGTAAAATACGTGTGACAGGCCCGTAGCCAGCCTTGAAATTTAACTGAGGTCAATCCCTTACTGTGGTGGTATGGTGGCACGCACGCCCGCCCTCCCATCCACAAAACTCCGGATCATTTTTTATTATTATTTCTACATGCAATATCTTGCATTATAGGGCCGTTGTAGTAGCAGCACTATATCTGCTTCAAGTAGACTGCCGAGTCAACGGGGGATTCTTCCCGGGGGCTCATATGGTAGAGGGACTTTAAACCTTAGAAATCATCACCTAAAATTTCACATTTTTATTTAGCCTCCGTACAGGTAACATCGATAAATATACGGCTTCAGAATATGTGATAAAATAAATAGTTTCCCGGAACGGGATTTGAACCACAGCCTTGCACTTGTAAGTTTTGAAGGCTGTACGCTGAACCACTAGACCACGGCTATTGGTATGTTGTAGCATTTTTAACACTAAATATGCATTCCGTAATATCAAACGCGCACACACAAACTCATCAAGCGCTAAATAAAAAGTCGAGATCTGGTTGTTTTGAGGCGAAGTGTTAGTTTCATATTGATAACATACAGTATTACACCAGGTAATGTAAATTTACACGTGCGACAAGATGGACAACATATTTATTGATCGATCTTGAGTTGCGTTCAAATATGTTAAGTTATTTTGCCTCATAACAAATGGTAGTTAGTATACTATGTTCACCAGTAGCGTTATAGTTCAGTGGATAGAGCGCCGGACATGAAATAAGAAGGTCGTGTGTTCAAGCCCCGAAAGAGGCTAACTTTTTTTTTTCTGTGAAAATTACTGTTACCTGTGTGTAGGTACGATGTGCACTGGTCGATGTATAAACAGTAAATGATTTCCTGCGTGTGTGTGTGTAGTTCTGAGGTTTATAGTCCCTCCACCAACAAACACGACAAGTTACCCTGCCGCGACGGGCACAATAGAGTCTGGACTGTTCTAGCTGAATGTGTTGGTTGATCTGGTGCTGCTGTGTAGTGTAGTCGTTTCTCTGTTAGATGTGTAGTGTTGTGTCGCTGCTGCTCTATGTAGTTTCGCTGTGGCGGTGAAGTGGTCTGGCGTGGTGGTCTGGTGGTCTACGTCCGCTAAGATGGCTGCCCTACATCCTCTACGGTGGTGTCCTACATCCGCTACTGGTCGGGTTCTATGTTTAGGGCCACCCCCATCACAGTATGACCCTGCGCCGCACACACCGCCCGATGTCTGTGTCCCCCTTAAGTCTTCTGTGGCTTGTGAAAAACCACGGTAGAATGTGGGCTTCCGCTGCAACGTGATGACCGAAGTTTATGGTTGAGTAGCGGTCTATTGCAGCATCAGCCCGCGTACCGGTTCCGACTTCAGGGATCTGGAGACATCAGATGATGTGTGCTGTGATGGGACGCAGGAGACACCTTCACATTCAGTCAACCGATTTTCAATTCAAACCTGAGAATGACAAGTTCTCAGGTATTGAATATCGGCAGTGCCCTCTCCACGACGTGCACGTAGTGAAGATCTAGAGAAGTGAATGATTTCCTGCGCTATATTTCCTCGCTTAAATACCCGATTTCGACATGAACTGGTGAACATGGAGTTCCAAATAAAGACACGCTCACAAAGAAGAAATCGATGGATATAGAGACTCTGTAGCTTTAAGTAAATATTTGTTCCAATGCTCTAATAAAGCGTTCCAGCATGTAGTAAAGCATATCCACATTCGCGGTGACAAGGATGACCGTATCCTTGCGGCGCTTGATGCGTTGATTTTATCCTGGCCGAATCAGCACCGCATCCTAATGGGATCATACCCATGGATTCACTCGATAAAAACGACAAAAATGAAGAATTACAGGCGTAAGCAAAACAAAAGATACCGTTCACGGAACTCCTATACATCTAAGATAATTATATATGCAATAAATATGCGACATTTTTGAAAGGACTTTTAGAAATAGAGAAAACAAAAAGGCTGTGTCTTCTTTCAAGAAAATCAAATTGCAATAACATTTTTATGTGAAATCACTTCAGTTAACCAAAACCTTGCATCTAATTTCGAATTTGTCATTCCCTATCTACATTAGACATGCCTTGAATGACACACAGTATGCTTTTAATTTGTATTTTAATGGAAACAAATAAGGTCAATCGCGTGTACGGCAACGCATCCGGTATTAATGTTCACAATTGCGTTATAAGACCGCCACAATATACTGAGGTAAGAAGAGAGCGCATCCTCATATATTAAGTCAAATATAAGCGGAGAGAGAGAGAGAGAGAGAGAGAGCGAGAGAGAGAGAGAGAGAGAGAGACAGAGACAGACAGACAGACAGAGACAGAAGAGAGATTTATACTTATAAAATGTAACCGAGCATATCTCACCAATACTGTATATACATTACAAACTAATGTTTTTATTGTGGTATTTTCCAGTTCTTCTATTCATTTTTTATTTCAGAACCAAACGCAATAGGAAGTCTACACAAACCCGAATGTTTTTGGCAGGTATTAGTGGGGCGCTCGCCGGCTCCGTCCCCACTCCCATGCATCCGCACTTGGTTAAATTCGTAAAAAAAAGCAATTTATTTATTTATAACGAAAAGTTATATGAAAGTATCATTTGTTCGTGAATACTGAACGGACTTTGATTATATACGCATGCCTCAGGTATTAGCGGCGGAGGAAATGGCTAGAGGTAATCACTTGGTGTGCTCTGCATGATCAAAATTATTTTAGAATTCACGAAGAAATTCAAAAAGAAATGATAAAATGATCGCATGTGGACGTAAAGCGGGTTCTTCCGAGTACGTTAAAGATCCATATGAATATATCCGCAAGTTAGAGAAGGGCAGGTTCCCGGATATTAATTATCAAGAGTCAATTATCAATCCCAAACGATCATTGAAACAATCTGTTGTTTTTTTTACCTGGAGTAAGATCACGAGTCATCATTTTTTATATACTTTACAAAATAAACTTGGAAACTTGATGTTACTGTTACCAAGGCTTATGTAATTTTTATTTTATTTATTAATAAGACATGTGATTATAGATAAAGATGAAAAAACTTGGATGCATCTCTGCTGCCTCTATAATACCATTGCTGCTAATATTTGACTGTTTTCTGTTGGTAATTTTCAAACTTAGATTTTCTCTACTCGAAACTAGATATTGTCTACTCGAAACTCGATTTTCTCTACTCGAAACTCGATATTCTCTACTCGAAACTCGACATTCTCCATTCGAAACTCGATATTCTCTACTCGAATCTCGATTTTCTCTACTCGAAACCCGACATTCACTTCTCGAAACACGATCCTTAGAAAATGTGAAAACTGTACACATCTTCAACACGATGAATACATCTGATAAATGTCCATAGCGCTCTGATTTATATGTCTTTGAATTATTTTCCTTCAAGGTATCAGGTCTACAACAATGAAACGACGGGCGTATATGCTCCGCTTGGCGATGCTCTTGTTTTTGTACCTTAAAGGGACACTGTCCGTAAGTAAGCAGATATTGAGCATAACCAAATAACTGGCTGACTTTTATTCAGTGAAATGTATACATGAAAACATGAGGATAGACCCTAAGAAGTATGTAGGAATACATTCGTGAGTTTGAAAAAAAAAAGTTTTAATTATTATATGTAAATAAAGTGGGACCCACAATATTTACCTTTTCCGCGATCACGTGACTTCCATTAGCGCATTATGTTATGACCACAGTACGTATTGCGAAATATGTATAGCCCGCTTAGCTCAGTTGGGAGCATTGCCGACCACTTTACGCTCACGCACACTATTATTACGGTGAGTGTAATTTTAGTTTGGGCTGCGAGTTCAAACGCACAAAGCGGATTTACTTTTTTTTGTACCGCGATTGAATTCCGTTAAACAATCTTGCTTTTAATTAGTAAATATTCAATAATGTTTAGTGTGTAATGTTTGCGAACATAATTAGTATGTGTTTTATAAGCTAAAAGTTACGGACAGTGTCCCTTTAATAGACATGGAACATTTCATAAAAAATACCTGAAGCAGTTAATCCATAATCACATAATGCAGAACAAGAAAAAAGGCTCCAAACGACCAAATTAAAATGGAACAAAAAACAAACTGTCCACTTTTGCGGACATACAGACAGAGGGACAGACAGACAGATAGTAAATTAACTTATAGTCCCATGGTAATACACTGGTAGTGGACTAATAAAATAGCGAACGCTACTTTGTAAATTAATTCAGAAATAGTATTGTTAAAGGAATCTATACTTATATATATAATGTATGTGTATCCAACATCTGGCAGAACTGAAATGACCAATCTGATCAGTATGTTCAGCAGAAATTTAACCACATTTTGATAGCTTATATATATATATATTACATATTATAAATGATTCAGTGAATTGTAGTTTCTCCGGAGAACAAATCTCGACCTTTAATTATCAAGAGACAATTATCAATCACAAACGATCATTGAAACAATCTTTTTTTTTTGTCCTGGAGTAAGATCACGAGTCATCATTTTTTATATACTGTACAAAATAAACTTGGAAACTTGATGTTACTGTTACAAGGGCTTATGTAAGGGTATTAATAAGACAGATGTAATTATAAGATAAAGATGAAAATACTTCGATACATGTCTGCTGCCTCTATAACACCATTGCTGCTCATATTTAACTGTTTTCTGTTGGTAATTTTTAAACTTAGATTTTCTCTACTCGAAACTCGATATTGTCTACTCGAAACTCGATAGTGTCTACTCGAAACTCGATTTTGTCTACTCGAAACTCGATATTCTCTATTCGAAACTCTATTTTCTCGACTCGAAACTCAATATTCTCTACTCGAAAGAAACTCTATTTTCTCCACTCGAATCTCGATATTCTATACTCGAAACTCGATACTTAGAAAATGTGAACCTCTGTTGGATATTAGTAAATTAAGACACCCTGAAAGTTTTATAGCACAATATGAAGTATTACTGAAGTTATTTGACAATTCTTAATTTTCTGCTATCCAACCAACAAGGAATTTATATAGGAAAAGCCCCATCAAAAATCACTTTGGCTGTAAAATATTTATTTCTCAATCGATTTTCAAAAGTAAAGTATTTTATTTACCACTAAAACTGCCAGTTCTAATGATATATAACTGATGTACGTATTATTCAAATTGTTCAAGTTACTGCAGAAAAATCTTTGGCTGAAACAAGCGCCCCAAACAATAATATTTATAAATATGCATCACCGTTTAGATGGACCTTTGACCAAAACAGCATGCAAGTGCTAAACAGCATGCAAGTGTTTTACCCCATCATTTACCGCGTGTTTTTTAAATCTTACCTTTAAGTTGCTTTTCCATTTCAGACAACTTCATTTGTGCTCGCACGCTCTCTTGGGCTTTATATAGTTCCTGTTTTAGAATTAGAAACAGAAAAATGAGACTCTGAGAAAAACAGTAAATAATATCATATTTGCTTAAATTTCAGCATGTGGTCTATGATGACATCTTAATTCACCAAACAAAACGAACGGGTCAACATTCATAATATTAAAGACCTATTTCGAGCCTATTTTATTTTGAGGAAGATGGAAGGGGTTGGCGGGGAGAGAATTTTGTACAGATAACTGTAAATCACTGTTAGACATACAATTACATGAGAACATGGTGTTATTCAAGTTTGTATCACCCAATAATGTTTTTTTTTTGTATTAAGACGTAAAAGCAGACATTTCATTGAAACTGTGTTTTGGTTTAATTTTATCAATAACAGAATTATAAAAAATGTTTTGTATTTTGTAAACTTGTAAAATTCAACGTATTGTATTAAGCTATTCCCCAGAAAATATTCAATATGCCAATGCAATACATAGAGATTATTTAACTACTGGAATCGATTATAGGGAAATCCTTCACGAGATGGTAGACGTGTGGTTTTCAGGAACGAGCGTATTTCTGAAAGAAAAAACCCACGCCCACCATCGAGTGAAAGATTCCCTATAATCGAATCCAGCAGTTAAATAATATATTTATTACATTTTAAATCAGTTTATATGTATGATTTTAACCGAAATGATTTGCTTTATTAAACGTTATCGGCGGATGACGTCGACGTCAGATACACTTTATTGATGACATGGTTCAACGTTACAGTTAGTTATTTTTGTGTTCGGAGTTAGTTAATAATATTTAGCGATTATGAATATTCTTTCACTGAGAAATCCCAATCTTTCACCAACAGATATGTATTAAAAAGAAATAACTACATACGGACCTGTAATGTAAAAAAGTGCAATACCTCTCACGCCTCCTAGCACCGGCTTGAGCGATAATTTAAAGCCAGGAAGATTGGGCTTGATGATCCCAAAGGACCAGTAAGTAACAACACTACTGATTTGTAGTCGGGGCAACTTTAACTCGAGCTCTTGTATTTTCAAAGATATTTTCCTATTAATATGTATATGTAAAACTTTACTTTCCCTCAAATATTTAGAACCCTTTGTATACTCCTAAAGTATACATCATTATAAAGATTATTTAATTTCCAATACTTTTCTTTAATGGAAGGAAGTTGTAGTTAAAACATAAATACATAAATACAGTTTTTTCAAACATAATAAATACTTATAAATGGATCTCTTGGAACCAACAAACACAAACAAGAGATAAAAGAGATAAAAGTAGCAGACTCGGTTTTATTGAGTCAAGAAAGTCAAGAAAGAAAGGTATTGTAATTGCAACCCTTGTCACACCTCATAGTACCGGCTTAAACGATATTCATTGAAACTGTGTTTTGGTTTAATTTTATCAATAACAGAATTATAAAAAATGTTTTGTATTTTGCAAAACTTGTGCTTTTTCCTTCATAAAAAGTAAAATTCTACCTATCGGTAGAGCGCTGTGGTCTAGTGGTAGAGCGTTGGACCCATGTTCAAAAGTCGTGGGTTCGATTCCCGCCATTGCCATATGCGTTGTGTCCCTGAGCAAGACACTTTATCTGCATTGCTTAGTACTGGTTCTACCCAGGAAGACATCGAGAGTGATTCAAATAAGTTCATAGAGCTTTCGTTACAATCGATGTAAAATAAATAAGTTTAAACGATATTCTACTTTAAAGTTACAAAGACCAAAGATGATCCCTAAGGACCAGTAATTACGTAACAACACTACTGATTTGTAGTCGGGGCGACTTTTTACGGCCGCCACACAGCACTAAACAAACGTTAGTGCGTTTTTTAAAAAAAAAAGGAGTATTTAAGGACTTTGCTATTTATTAAAACATGGCGACATTTTAAAGGCCTTTTTTTCTTCTTCAGCAAGTGACTCTTTATAACAGGAGCTTTATATAAAACTCAACTGAATCGGTTCAGCGGTTTAAGAGGAAGTGCTGCTAAGGTCTTTTACCTAAATCAATTTATGATAACCATATGAAATCCATGTGTACGCACTTTGAGGGGATGTGTGGGGGTGGGGGGTGGGGGGGGGGGCGGGGAGGGGTAGACAAAAACAATTTTGATTGTTTAGTACCTAGCGATCAATTCTAAAAAATAAATGTAAAAAGCTATGGTACGGTACATGAGATTTTGGCTGGTTTTAGTAACAACGGCCATTTTTTAAAGTCAGATTGACCTAGTATTTTCGGTAAGTAACTGAAGGATACTAAACATTGAGCAAAATTGGTCCCTTTTTGTGTAATCCGTGGCTTTGATGCGCATGCCATGTTTCATAAGTCATGATCATGCATGCATTTGTTTAATGTATGCATCATAATGTTTTAACCATGTATGAACACCTGTAAATATGCCGAGGTGCAATTCGATGATTTGATGTAGTAACAGAAACATGGAGGGTGACTTAAAATATGGAGTTAGTATTTGTGCATCTGTAGGGTCGACTCTACCCATTCGCTTTTTTTGTTTGTAAATAATTGCAATTAACATGTTTGAACTAACCTTTGTTTGATAATTTTGTATCTAAATGACTCCAAAGAAGCTTTAAGTATTAATTAAAAAAAATCTCAACACTACGTCATTTCCCAGCAAACCTCCTTAAATGGAGGAATTTTATTCTGGTATAATCACCTACCTGGTTGACATCTAGTTTTTTATCAGTCGTTTGCCCACTTTCACTTTTGAAAATGGATTGACACTGTTCATTTACTATTGCTTCTTGTTCTCTTATGAGACTTTTTTGTTCTCTTTTGAGACGAACAATTTCTTTCTGTAGTTTCAGTAGGTCTCGTTCAGTCTGTTTATTTATATGTGGAGTTTCCTCGGCACGAGCTTTATCGAGATTTTCGTTTTTCAAGCTCTCAACCGAACTGTTTAACTTTTCATTTTCTTGAAGCAACATTTGCATTTGTGTTTTTAGTTCTTCTGCGCTTTGTGCTTTTAAAGGGACACGCTCTATGTCATCTTCACATTTCTGTAACATTTCCTTGAGTTCCGCTGTATTTTCATTAGAATCTTCTGCATCAGATATGTCTTCGCTGAGACATTTTTGTTTAGTTTTCAGCGCCTTGTGTTCTATCGTGATGTTAATTTCCAAGTCAGCATCTACTAACTAAAAGCAGATAAAACAGGAAAGATAGAAACAACCATGTCTGACAAATGACTAGTTTCAAGCAACTTCCTGGTGATATGTGTTAAAACAAATTTCAAATGCTTAAAGAGGAGATGTCTTTATCGTTATTTAAACATACGTTGTTATGCTTTGTTTAATATCGTCTATAGTTCAAAGATATCTTTTCCAATGTGCATAGAGCGATATTCAAATGTTTGCCTTATTTTCATATCGAAAAAAATAGTGATATCGGTAAGTTGTTCAATTTATTGAAATTCCAAAAACGGAGAAACTAAGTTCCGCATTATTTTAAATGTGTTGAATGGGAGGCCTGCGAAAACCAGATAAAAACAGCCATGACAGCTGTCAATTAAGAGGGTTGTTTCTAGACAGTGGGCAGATTTTAACTATTGCTCACGTGTATATTAAAGGAGCCGGAAGAAAATGGGTTGGTTACAGACCACTGATAAGAATTTTAAAGAAATAAGTTCTTCCTTCGCTATCGCTTCCATGAACTAGTTTTCTTTAAATTCTAATAATTGATCAATAACATATACACACACTCATATCATACATATCACATATTTTTTCAAAATCTAAAAACTTGTTGATGAAACATCACCCTTGAAGAATAAGTGATTGCTTTTTTTAAAAAAAAAAACGAGTTTAAATTCCAAAATATGGTAGATATTTGCTGTCTTTATAACAGCGTTTGTCGTCTTATTTATTGTCAAGGAATAGCCATACTGATGGGAAGTACACGACTTCCAAGAATAACATGTTTTAAATATAAAATAAAACAGAGATTACTATATAATCATAACACTAATTGTAAATGTCAAACAATTATTATTATTTAAAACAAATGCCCTTTTAAAATTTGGCGTGAAGCAGCCGCTATCGAACCACGGACCTCTTGTTTTCCGGGCAAGTATGGATCAGTATGCAAACCGTTGCACATTACGCCATGCGATCTATGAATGACAATATATGACGTCATATTATGACGTAGCTCTCTAAATCCAATTAGCTCCAACCTGGATTTAAAAGATAGGCGACTATATGCTACGATTTTATTTCACACATTGTCAAGTACACTATCGCGTCTAACAAGGATACGGGACCATTCAACTCCTGGGAAATCTGTGCATTGCGGGAACAGGTTAGTGCATATTACGAAAAGTTTGATCAGTGAAATTTGCTAACAAACATTAATTGTTTTGTGTGACTTATCATAACACTGCGACAATTTCAAAGACAAATACTACTTTTAATTATTAACGTAGTACACGACAGTTATTCCTATCTTTTCAGTATCATAAATTATGTTAATTATTTCTAATTATCTTCAGATTTTCTTTGTCATAATTTGTAGAAATTATGTGTAAACGCATCAAATTATAAAAGTTGTGGAATACAATTGCAAAAACTGTATGGGCGATGTTAAAATCATATCAATATACACGTTTAAAAGAATCAACTACTTAAAGGACTTGGAAAATATTAACAGTTAATTTTGTTACTGCACGCTACAAAGTCGATGGGATCGCCAGTTTAGGTAGTTGAACTTTTGTTGGAACATGTATATTGCTATGAATTTCACATTACCCATACAATATTGCTAATTGTTTTTCACAAATGTGATTCTTTGATAATTTTATCCATGCTTATAACTTGATACAAATAACACAATTTAAGAAACTGAAAAGTATCTTTTTGTTAAAATTCTCAGTTTTTTGTAAACGTTTGATTCATTTTGATGTGTTCAAATGTGTAAAACAGACCTAAAGATTACCGTATGTCAATCACGAGTAAATTTACAATTACCGGTACATATATTCTGATTTGCGAACGAATATGTAATAGAACAGAACAGAAGAACAGAACATATATTTTATTTAACTTGTAAATACGTACATCGTTATATATACATATATAAATTTTCATGCATAATAAGTCGAGTAATTTAGACAAAAGTACAATTGCTATGAGCAACATTAATATTAAATAACTGATATATGAGAATGAAAATACAAAAGAGCTAAACATTGTTTAATTAATCAAGATTGTATTCCTTACAGCTAAAGCTGTACTAATGTATTTAGCTAACTTAATAACAATATTCTTATCCTGTGTCTGCATTAATTCTAAGAATGTAAACATACTAGGTCTATTATAATAATATTTTTTAATATAAATTGTCCGGATTCTTGTGTAACAAGGACAATTCAAAATAAAATGGTATTCATCTTCCAAATCAATACTGTGGCAGCATTGACAGTATCTTTCATTTCTAGGTATTCTATTACGAGAGTATCTACCGGTCTGTATTCTTAACGAATGTGCTGATATTCTGAATTTTGTCAAATATGGTCTGAGATTACATGGTAAAATATCAAGGTATGATTCATAATTAAAACTCAATTTACATTTATTATATAATTCAAGTACATCACTTGATTCCTTATCTACAAACCATCGCTGTATAAAACAATCAACAACTCTTTGTCTAAACGTATTTATAAAGTATTTAGCATTAACAGAATTTGGGTCATTCCAAACATGTGTAAAACCATATTCGTTTAACATATTTTTTACATTCGATGCCCAATTTTTATAATATGTAATAGAGAGAGTCTGGTTTCAGCAAGTTGGACACCGAGGCATATGGAAGAATCTTCCTCAAATCGAAATCGACTGAAAAAAACAATAATTTCACGAAATATAACTCTTGGTGATAGTTTAGTACTGATTTATCTCCCGCAGATATCGATAAAGCCGCCTCGGGCGTAATGTAATTTAGCGTGTCGGCAGTCACACTTGCACACTTTATGGGGGCCATAAAACATTGGGAATCATTATGTATCTATAGTGACCTTATGGAGTGAAACTATAAATGCACTTAAGTAAATTTAAGCAAAACACATTTTTAAAAAATCAGTTTAATATTTACATGAAATACGTTATTATAAACAAGCTTTTTTTTAAGTGTATTTTTATTGAAATGGCATTGTAATAGTGAGAAATTCTATAAAAAAGCTGTTTAAAAGTTAAAAATACCATCATTTTTCATATAGCAAAAGTTCCGTTCTGACTCCTGTTTTGCCTACAATGGAAATACCGTCATTGGACAGAGAAATACATGAATAATGGGTTTTTGCGTGAATTAAACATGTATGCATACAACTCTTCATGATATATATTTCTCCGCGTCGTCTGCTTAATGTGATTATCGCAAACAACAACAACAACAATTAATAATTTTAAAAAAAATCGCTATCTTTGCTTGTAAAACAGACCATCTATAACAAGTGTCATTAAAAAAAAAACTATATCAAAATAAAGATCAGTGTTTCACCTATTTAGAACCGTTTGCACCTAAGGCTTCAGTTTTGTCATTATGCGATATATTTACAATTAAAAAACACATGTTCGACATATTTTAAGAATTTTATATAGAACATATAAGGACACTAGATGGTGTATTTAAACTCGAACACAGACCAAGATCCTTTAACATAAAAATATGAAACTTATATCAAAATAAAGATAATAAATTGTATTTTAAGAAACCGTTTGCACCTAAGCGATCATATTTATAGAATTTTTAATATTAAACAATAATGAAATTTCCCCCTATACGCTCCATGTAAAAATCTGGCGACTCATCGATAACCCGTTTGAGGAAGATTCTTCCATATGGTTTTTAAATAACCAACGAGATGAGACAGACTTTATTTTTTTTGTAGTATGTTGTACTTAGTGACCCTGTCCATACTCTGCTTTCTATTTATCGGACGTTAGCGTATGGTAAAGCGCCGCCCTATTGTTTATCCTGAATTAAACGATTTAATGCTATGCATTCATCAAAGACAATTTCACCGACAATACTACAGAGCGTACCCTTCATTATCAGTGTTGGTTGACATTTGAATCCTGTTTCCCGCTTACAGCCCCCTTCGCATAGAGCTCCACGAGCAGTTCTATGCGTACGAGTAGCTCTATGCGTACCTAGAACTCCCGAGGTAGCTCTATACGAAAGGGGTTCTATGCGGTGCCACAGCGCTCTCGGCAAGACGGGTCCGTCCTCGTCGCGCAGTCTACAGTGATGTGCAAAGTACAAAAGTTCAATTCAGGACGTACGCCCCGTACGTCCTGAATTGAACTTGTGTACTTTGTATGGACAGACGAACGGACGGACATGAGCAAATCCATTTTAACACCCCACTCCTCTCACGCAAGAATGGGGCATTACAATCATTCTGAGTAAGTTTGATGAGAATCGATGCGGAATTGTGTCCCCTGGCCTGTTCACAAGCAAGCAAATAATGGAGACTGAAGATCGTGGTAAAAATGGGAGCTCTATGCGAAACGTTCGCTACCTGGAAGGTTTATTGCGAACCACTACCACCCCCACCACCCCTGCCCCCTCTTCAAATCAGAGGTACATGCGTTTCGCATAGAGCTACCTTTTCAACACTGGAGCTCTATGCGAAACGTTCGCTCCCTAGAAGGTTTATGCGAACCACTCGTTTGTAGCTCTATGCGGTCTTAACAGGGCATATCTTTTTAAAGCAAACATAGGAATCTAGAAATATGTCCGTGGTACGCGGATGTCTCTGTTGAAATACTATGTGATGCATTTAAATGAAATTAAAGTTGGTATTACGTCCCAGCAACAAATCTTATTAGATAATCTAATAATATAGGGACAGCAACCTCAGAAGTTTCCCATCAGACTTTCCTCCGAAGGGAGAGAAACCACACAGGACAGAATTCTGTAACTTCCTATCCACTGAGCTACCGCGGTCGCTTACAAGTTTACTCTTTATCATCATAGTGAACCATCTGTCAAATTCCGATACACGAATCAATATTCACGTTTCTCTGTGAAATTTAAACGTTTATTTATATACACCGAATAGTGTATGTTGTCATCTTTGTGAACCATCTTGTTAAATTTCATAACAATCCGTGAAAACTATGGGAGGAGACTACATGTGTACATATTACGAATGTTGAGGACGGACGGACAAGTCTATCCTTGATGCCTACTCCCCAGTGGCGGGGGCATATAAACGTCATCTCTTGTCAGAAATTCAATTCTGTATTCAATATCTCATCCAATAATTGTATTGTCACCAAGAAATATATATGAAACCGAAACAAAAAACAACAAGAAACAAGCAAAAAAAAAGGTACACGTCCACATGGTAATCTTAAAGAATGTATAACGCATATATATATATCACCTCCATTAAGTTATCCAGTATCAGTTTTGACTTTAAATCTACTTGCATAAAATTAAATAATATATTCGCGTATTTAAACAATATAAAAAAACAATGATGACCAAATACATCTGATTCAAGTAATGCTACTTTTATTGACAGTACTATAGTTCAGAGATATGTAAAGTTGCTTATGAATCAAGTAATGCTACTTTTATTGACAGTACTATAGTTCAGATTATGTAAAGTTGCTTGTGAAAGTTTAATCACAGTTAAGGACCATTGGTCGGCCATCTTTATAAAAATGTATTCAAAATGGACGGAGTATGGTCAAGTGACATTTTCCATAAATGCCTCGTCTGGTGTTGAATTACTTTTCATGTACTATACGGTTGACATTGCTCATACATAAACTATGCATTTGGTTGAAATTTCACTTGGTCATATTCCATTTAGGCCTATTTTGGATCATTTTTCAAAGATGGCCGACCAATAGTCCTTAAGCTCATAATAAGTACAAATCAAAGAAAATTAATACAACATTATGCAGATCATACTTTAATAGAAGTATTGTTAAATAAACAAACATCTCTCTATAAATTGACCCAGTTTAAGAATGAATAAACAATTTCACCTACCATTTTGAAAAAACAAAGAGAAACATTTTAACTAAAATAAAGTGTTGAACATTTTATCAGGAACTGGATCTTCAACTAGTGTTTTACATTAGAGACATATCCTTTGATCAACTAACATACTTTGATTCTACCTTTTTTGAAGCATATCTAAAAAAAACAACACACCAGCACTGAACTGGAAGTCATTAACCACAAAATGCACCAGTTGACGTACATGTAACTATTGTAAGTGAAATCAAAATAGTGCTTAACATCATCATTCTCTAATCTCTAACATATTAGCACAATATTAATCGAAACGTATCCCAAAATACTGCTCAATATCGCCATTCTCTAAAATATTAGCACTGTTGTATTTTATATCCTTAAAATCATTATTATGTGTACGACAAATTCACCACCTTTCGTACTAATTAATAATTTGATGTTGCCATATTTCGTACTATATCGATTCTATTTGTAGTTCGGCTGATCCTATAAAATATTGGGTGTACAAAACAGACTTTTGCAGAATATTGATCTTAATAAACCGAGTTAATGCCTGAAATTTGATATGCATATTAAATTATATATTTAGAAAAAATATGTCATTTCTAAAATTGGCGAGGGGCAGCCAGGATTCGAACCACGGACTCATTCTTTCCGGACAAGTATGGTAACCTTTACTCATCACGCCATCCGTTATTTGTTCTTTGGTTTGATTCCCGGCTGCGGCACGGCGATTTTTGAACTAACATTTTGTCTGAATATTTATTAGTTCCACGTCCTTGTTAGATGCAATAGAGCATTTGTAGTTTGCTAAAATAATTAAGAGTTGTTTGTACCTGTGTTAATGATTCTATAGCATTTTCACGTCCATTCTTCAAACTCTCTATAGCATTTTCACGTCCATTCTTCAAACTCTCATCAGCAGTATTCCATGTGCTCTGGTTCAAAAGTTGTAACATAAGAGAAAACATATTCCTCATTTCATCGTTCGATATCTTGTTGTTTGCTGAATGGAATAGTTTGTTGCGATATGTTGTAAGCTAAAACAAGTTGTATAATGATATAAGTACATCAGAAACAAGTTGTATAATGATATATTAAGATAATTCAGATACAGCTATGGGCAAGAGACACACACATCACACATCAAACATACACGCAAGTACAACATTGCTGCAATAGTGGCGCTGCTGCAAGACACGCAGTAGTTGGTGGGTAAAATAAAAGGAAGCAGTATAAAGTGAAACGACTTAATAAAAATAAAAATTGTTTAATACAAATAGAATGACTGGAAATGCACTGAAATAGTTCAACAGTTTAGTAATAGTCAAAATTTGAACCATAATTGTAAAGCATGTTTTTTGTGAAATATACTGATTGACCAACTACTTAAACTAAAGCATAACATTAATGTGGATTGTAGGCTGTATCTTCAAGGTCAAATACCTCTTATATGCTTACAATAATGTCCATTTTTTTGTCCATAACTCTCACAAGCTTAGAGGGATTTTGAAATAAATTGATACAAATACTCATTTTTTAAGACTATGCGAAGACCACACCCAACCACAACCAGAGTACCTCGATCGCCCGCACTCCTCCAAAATTAAAAAAAAATATCTTCATTTATTATTCTTTGTTGTTCATCGATGACCACCTTTTATTGCGCACTAATCATGAAAGTCCACTTCCCTAAACCCCACCCATGATGTTCGTCTATTATCTTTACCCTTCTGTCTATACTTCTATCCAGAATACAAGACATACTTCGGCGGGGATATAAATTTACAGAAAATCGTGGATTCGTCCGCCCCAAAGAAGTAAAGGTTAGCATAAAGTAACTGATTTTGGAGTGGCCACCTAAAGCACGCACTGAATGCACGGTTGGAAATGTGTACCCACTTAAATGACACCGAGCGTTGTCGATTTCGTAAAATAATAGATAAAGATCTCCTGCACGTGCTTGGTTGATATAAAACTGACGTGCACAATCGTGTGCAGGCGCAGATCCAGCACACCCTTCATCCTTAAAATAAACAATGAAAACATAGCTTGTGTGCTCGATAATCATATCATACCCAGCATTTGAAATCCTAGATCCGGTACTAGTACAATAATACTGTGCAGATATCTGTTCAGGTATCTTATACCTGCACGCTTTTAGTTGACTCACACTTGGGTTTATACTTTAAACGCAGGTTTTCGGATTTATTTATATGACAAAACACAATGGCAAATGCCACAAGCTAGGATGTAGAGGCGTAGTAGTATTACAATATTAACCATAATATTAACCATTATTAATTAACTATTTAATATCTGCCGGGGTTTGCAGGAAACTGCACGCATCATATGGTAAAAACAAGGCCAATATGGAGAGAAACTCGGCCTGTATGAACAAACTCGGCCAATATGAAATTCAAGCAATCTGATTGGATAAGCCAACACGGCAAATACGACCAAGGCTTTTTTTTTCTTTAAGGACGCCATTTTGAAGAATAAAACACAACGTCGCATCTTTTCGAGGTTATAATAGCGTAAATGAGTCTCCATTGCCCTTCCATAGTAAAGTTAGAATGTTGACCACCTGTTAAAAACTCAAACCTCGTTAGAATTCTGGGAAACTTACTTTATCATGCAAATAAACATGTCTGCTATTAAACATCAACAAGGAAATAGGAGGTTTAATACCTTCTAAGAAACATTTCTGCAGTTGTTTACTAACACCGGGTCAAAGGTCAACACTATTTTTACCCCTTGCAATTTCATACCCTGTCTACTTTCACTTCTCAAATTTATATCAAAATCTGTCAAAAACATGATGAGCTGCATTTTCAAATATCAACAACATGTCCAGAATACAGTTACAGCCAAAAAATAACAGGACACTGCACTAAAAAAAATGTTTTTAAAGAAAAAAAGATTAGCACTCTTTAATACAGAACTACTTTCGACTGCACCAGGCGAGCACGTCCTGTTGATTTAGTGTAATTAGACCTATAAGGGATTATTTTGCGTCATGTTTTTTAATTAAACTGGTCGATTCAACCCAACAACTTAATAAAAGAACATGTTGACTTGTTTCGCAATGTCGAATGACTTCGTCTTGAAATTATTGCGATTTACCTGCGCTTGACCATGCACTAAATCGAGTCGATTTTGTCGCGAAATTAAGAAATAATAAAAAAAGCAATATCTCAGCAACCGTTCAACATTTTCTCATCAAATCACCTCTGGTGGCTTTGTTTTGCATCCCTGAGTATGTATACCACACATTTTGCCAAATATCTTTCACAAAAATTCCAAAAAAAATAAAAATGTCACATTTTTAGAGAAAATCAGAAAATTTGAAGAAAAATTGCCAAAAACACTCTAAAATAGTCTAAAAGTCTGAAAATGATATATTTTTCTCTGTTTCTGAGTTCAACTCACCTATTCAAACAAAATAAATGCCTAGAAAATCTTTTTTTATGCAATTCTGAAAAATACATGATTTCTCCTTATAGGTTATAATAGCGTAAATGAGTCTCCATTGCCCTTCCATAGTAAAGTTAGAATGTTGACAACCTGTTAAAAACTCAAACCTCGTTAGAATTCTGGGAAACTTACTTTATCATGCAAATAAACATGTCTGCTATTAAACATCAACAAGGAAATAGGGGGTTTAATACCTTCTAAGAAACATTTCTGCAGTTGTTTACTAACACCGGGTCAAAGGTCAACACCATTTTTACCCCTTGCAATTTCATACCCTGTCTACTTTCACTTCTCAAATTTATATCAAAATCTGTTAAAAACATGATGAGCTGCATTTTCAAATATCAATTACAGCCAAAAAATAACAGGAAACTGCACTAAAAAAAATGTTTTAAAGAAAAAAAGATTAGCACTCTTTAATACAGAACTACTTTCGACTGCACCAGGCGAGCACGTCCTGTTGATTTAGTGTAATTAGACCTATAAGGGATTATTTTGCGTCATGTTTTTTAATTAAACTGGTCGATTCAACCCAACAACTTAATAAAAGAACATGTTGACTTGTTTCGCAATGTCGAATGACTTCGTCTTGAAATTATTGCGATTTACCTGCGCTTGACCATGCACTAAATCGAGTCGATTTTGTCGCGAAATTAAGAAATAATAAAAAAAGCAATATCTCAGCAACCGTTCAACATTTTCTCATCAAATCACCTCTGGTGGCTTTGTTTTGCATCCCTGAGTATGTATACCACACATTTTGCCAAATATCTTTCACAAAAATTCCAAAAAAAATAAAAATGTCACATTTTTAGAGAAAATCAGAAAATTTGAAGAAAAATTGCCAAAAACACTCTAAAATAGTCTAAAAGTCTGAAAATGATATATTTTTCTCTGTTTCTGAGTTCAACTCACCTATTCAAACAAAATAAATGCCTAGAAAATCTTTTTTTATGCAATTCTGAAAAATACATGATTTCTCCTTATAGGTTATAATAGCGTAAATGAGTCTCCATTGCCCTTCCATAGTAAAGTTAGAATGTTGACAACCTGTTAAAAACTCAAACCTCGTTAGAATTCTGGGAAACTTACTTTATCATGCAAATAAACATGTCTGCTATTAAACATCAACAAGGAAATAGGGGGTTTAATACCTTCTAAGAAACATTTCTGCAGTTGTTTACTAACACCGGGTCAAAGGTCAACACCATTTTTACCCCTTGCAATTTCATACCCTGTCTACTTTCACTTCTCAAATTTATATCAAAATCTGTTAAAAACATGATGAGCTGCATTTTCAAATATCAATTACAGCCAAAAAATAACAGGAAACTGCACTAAAAAAAATGTTTTAAAGAAAAAAAGATTAGCACTCTTTAATACAGAACTACTTTCGACTGCACCAGGCGAGCACGTCCTGTTGATTTAGTGTAATTAGACCTATAAGGGATTATTTTGCGTCATGTTTTTTAATTAAACTGGTCGATTCAACCCAACAACTTAATAAAAGAACATGTTGACTTGTTTCGCAATGTCGAATGACTTCGTCTTGAAATTATTGCGATTTACCTGCGCTTGACCATGCACTAAATCGAGTCGATTTTGTCGCGAAATTAAGAAATAATAAAAAAAGCAATATCTCAGCAACCGTTCAACATTTTCTCATCAAATCACCTCTGGTGGCTTTGTTTTGCATCCCTGAGTATGTATACCACACATTTTGCCAAATATCTTTCACAAAAATTCCAAAAAAAATAAAAATGTCACATTTTTAGAGAAAATCAGAAAATTTGAAGAAAAATTGCCAAAAACACTCTAAAATAGTCTAAAAGTCTGAAAATGATATATTTTTCTCTGTTTCTGAGTTCAACTCACCTATTCAAACAAAATAAATGCCTAGAAAATCTTTTTTTATGCAATTCTGAAAAATACATGATTTCTCCTTATAGGTTATAATAGCGTAAATGAGTCTCCATTGCCCTTCCATAGTAAAGTTAGAATGTTGACAACCTGTTAAAAACTCAAACCTCGTTAGAATTCTGGGAAACTTACTTTATCATGCAAATAAACATGTCTGCTATTAAACATCAACAAGGAAATAGGGGGTTTAATACCTTCTAAGAAACATTTCTGCAGTTGTTTACTAACACCGGGTCAAAGGTCAACACCATTTTTACCCCTTGCAATTTCATACCCTGTCTACTTTCACTTCTCAAATTTATATCAAAATCTGTTAAAAACATGATGAGCTGCATTTTCAAATATCAATTACAGCCAAAAAATAACAGGAAACTGCACTAAAAAAAATGTTTTAAAGAAAAAAAGATTAGCACTCTTTAATACAGAACTACTTTCGACTGCACCAGGCGAGCACGTCCTGTTGATTTAGTGTAATTAGACCTATAAGGGATTATTTTGCGTCATGTTTTTTAATTAAACTGGTCGATTCAACCCAACAACTTAATAAAAGAACATGTTGACTTGTTTCGCAATGTCGAATGACTTCGTCTTGAAATTATTGCGATTTACCTGCGCTTGACCATGCACTAAATCGAGTCGATTTTGTCGCGAAATTAAGAAATAATAAAAAAAGCAATATCTCAGCAACCGTTCAACATTTTCTCATCAAATCACCTCTGGTGGCTTTGTTTTGCATCCCTGAGTATGTATACCACACATTTTGCCAAATATCTTTCACAAAAATTCCAAAAAAAATAAAAATGTCACATTTTTAGAGAAAATCAGAAAATTTGAAGAAAAATTGCCAAAAACACTCTAAAATAGTCTAAAAGTCTGAAAATGATATATTTTTCTCTGTTTCTGAGTTCAACTCACCTATTCAAACAAAATAAATGCCTAGAAAATCTTTTTTTATGCAATTCTGAAAAATACATGATTTCTCCTTATAGGTTATAATAGCGTAAATGAGTCTCCATTGCCCTTCCATAGTAAAGTTAGAATGTTGACAACCTGTTAAAAACTCAAACCTCGTTAGAATTCTGGGAAACTTACTTTATCATGCAAATAAACATGTCTGCTATTAAACATCAACAAGGAAATAGGGGGTTTAATACCTTCTAAGAAACATTTCTGCAGTTGTTTACTAACACCGGGTCAAAGGTCAACACCATTTTTACCCCTTGCAATTTCATACCCTGTCTACTTTCACTTCTCAAATTTATATCAAAATCTGTTAAAAACATGATGAGCTGCATTTTCAAATATCAATTACAGCCAAAAAATAACAGGAAACTGCACTAAAAAAAATGTTTTAAAGAAAAAAAGATTAGCACTCTTTAATACAGAACTACTTTCGACTGCACCAGGCGAGCACATCCTGTCGATTTAGTGTAATTAGACCTTCGATGATAAACTAGTTAGCCTATATAATGTAGACAATCAAAATAATTAAGGTTTGATTATTTGTAAATTCGGTTACATCGACTTCGCTGAAATATAGCTATTATCAAGTTCGTGTGTGATTTTCCCACGTGCCATCGAGCGGTAACAGTGGAAGCTTTATTTGAATCAGATACTTGTTATTAAATGTTATATTGAACAGATACCTCTTGTTTTTTCTTACCCGTAAATGATATTTAAAACATAGGAATAAAGAGAGACATTAAGTAGTTAATTAATAAAAATGTCATTAATTAAGTGTTTTCATATTGACCCAGTTATTGGTCCAAGGACTGTCGGCCTTGGGCCAATATGACAGTCCTTGGACCAATAACTCGGCCTATTTGAAAACACTTAATTAATAACATCATATTATTAATTAACTACTTAATATCTGCCGTGGTTTGCAGGAAACTGCACGCATCATATGGTAAAAACAAGGCCAATATGGAGAGAAACTCGGCCAATATGAAATTCAAGCAATCTGATTGGATAAGCCAACACAGCTAATATGACCAAGGCTTTGTTTTCTTCAAGGACGCCATTTTGAAGGAAAAAAAACACAACGTCGCGGCTATGTTCGCCTATGTAATGTAGGCAATCAAAATAATTAAGTTTGATTATTTGTAAATTCGGTTACATCGACTTCTCTGAAATATAGCTATTATCACGTTCGTGTGTCATTTTCCCACGCGCCAGCGATCGGTTACACTGAGGTGGAAGATTTATTTGAATCAGATACTTGTTGTTAAATGTTGTATTGAACAGATACCTCTTGTTTTTTCTTACCTGTAAATGATATTAAAACATAGGAAGAAAGAGAGATATTAAGTAGTTAATTAATAAAAATGTCATTAATTAAGTGTTTTCATATTGACCCAGTTATTGGTCCAAGGACTGTCGGCCTTGGGCCAATATGACAGTCCTTGGACCAATAACTGGGCCAATATGAAAACACTTAATTAATAACATCATAGTATAAAACGTGTGTCAAATGTAATACCCAAGAAGAGAACATGCATAGTATTTGAATGTGTTGATGTATTTACCTCATCAATAACTGTATGGTCGATTGGTTCAAACAGTACACATGTGTTTAACACATTGAACATTGCCACGGGATCTGTATCACAAGGTGCCGTACATTTCTGGTTTACTTGTGGCATAAACACTTTCACAATACTCCATACATTGGACAGAGTATCCTCGAGATCAATGTTTGACCAGTATATTTTGAATGCTTGCGGACTTACATGCAGCTTTAAAATTTCATCGAAACAAATTCTATATATTGGACAAGTTGTATCAATTTCCCATTGGTTTTCTCGATGTTTGAAATTGCATTTATACGTGCATGCTGAGTGCTTATTTTCGAAATGATCTGAATCAGAGTTACATTTGGAAATAAACGACGGGTATTTCTTTTTAAATGCATGGAGAACGTAATCGATAAGAGAGTCCTTGGTTTCACCTAAACCTAGTGTGCCTTTTATCCAGTGTATGTAGTCTGGATCTTTTAATTTGACTTCCATTCTGCAAGTTGACGACTCTGAAAGCATACAATTGCATTTATACTATAAACAAATATCAGAATATGGTTCAAAATATTAATTACCTAAGTGGTGAACATTGACTACGCTATATTTGCATAATACATAATATTCCGGTTGAACCCAATATTACTCGATCGGTAATCGAGAGGATAGTGGTTGTATATCCGTGCTATTTGATTTAGTGCGCAACACGTTTCGTGCATAAGCTATATTTTCTACTATTTTCCTATAGGAAAGTCAATAAACGATAAAGTCGAGATTCTGTTGCTATTTGTTATTTTACTATTTCCTTTGTATCTTCATATCGCATATTGTCAAACAGTAAGTTTTTTATTTGAAAACCATAATAGCAAATAATCAATGTCTAAATGTTGGAATTAAGTACATAATTTCTAATATAAACTTTCAAACGGATAGTTCAATTTAAATAATACTCGGATAACCGTAGTCCATCAAATCCAAAACCAAATCTGAACTCTCTCAATCATACATATCAAGATATCTTGTAAAATGTGCATTCCATATCGGTTACCATGGAAACCAGGACATAAACGTCCATTCGATATCTTGCCGAATAAAATGCAATTGATCTAGTATACTAAAAACGATACCCCTCAGATATCTTTTCCTTTGTGACAAATACAATCGTAATTGCTGAATATTATCAAACATACAACAACACAACAACAATAACTTTTATTTCTCAGATCAAAGTATATGATGTATGAGAAAGGAGGAGTCGCGCAGGACTCGTGGTGAGAATTTCACAATATAATTTAATAATATTAATGATAATAAAGTCAGCTAAATTGTAGATTAAGGAGGAAAGAACGGATTTATTTATTAATTCAGACGATCGTAGATCTAAGTAATGAATAAAGAAATAAGGAAGTAAACATATAGCAACAAGCAATCAAGCATATGTGTGTGTGTGAGAGAGAGAGAGAGAGAGAGAGAGAGAGAGAGAGAGAGAGAGAGAGAGAGAGAGAGAGCAAACAACAACAATAATATAAACAATTTCAATATTCGATACATGGTCAACAGCTATATGAACATTAAACTAGTAATTACTGTGAAACGATATTTCCCAATTTAATAATCGCAGCTACGCATGCTATCATAATCGCCACAAAAGTCGGTCACAGGCCACGTGATTACGTTGGGACACATACATGTACAATCGGAACTCTTCGCCAATTTCCGTACTCGGGAATAGTGGCTCGGAGAGTATTGGGTGCCGCTCAATGGTTTTTTGCATCAAAATGCAGCATTTGGTTCGGTTTTCGATTGTAGCTCTCCGCAAAATAGTGCTCTTCTATATAATGTTGTATTGATGAAAATATTGCAGATTAGTGAGTGATTTTGATCAATTTCTTGATATTTTATCGCTATGACCGAATAATTGTTCTTTTTAACAAAATAAATCCCGTAGTTGAAATCAAGACGTTTCGGCCCCAAACAGTTCGTTCGGTCCCAAACAGTTCGTTCCATATAATGACTGACAGTTTGGAAGCATATTTGTTGAGTTTTCCAAATATATACATTAATATTACGGTTGAATTGAAGGGAAAGGAGGAAGAGACATTGTACTTATGATTATATCATATTATGGGAGTGATTGTTTACCGTTTTGTCAGTCGAGAGTGATATGTCAGCTGCACAGATACCGGTTTAAAAAAAAAAAAAAAGTCTTATATTCTATTACATACTGTATGTAATAGAATATAAGACTTTTTTTTTTCTTTTTTTTTTTAAACCGGTATCTATGCTTGATATATTGTTAAATTACGCTTATATGGTCTGCAAGTATATATTTTTTCTCCAATTCACAGACATTAGGGTACACCTTTGACATGAGGGTTAGTTTATTGCAAGATATAAATCTTATACATATATCATCTAGTGAAAACATTCCAGATATCATATATTTAATATAAACAATATGAAAATAGTTTATTTAACACTATTACTATGTGATCAATGATTACATCAAATGTATTTATTTTATAAGGGCTTCTTGAAGCATCAAACATTTTTAAAATGTTTAAATTTCAATCGGAGGCTCTAGTGTGTTTTACAAAAGATGGTTTACAGGAGGAATAACTTTTATCAATGACATTTTAAACAAAAATGGAAATCTTTATTCATACATAGAATTGAATGAACACTATAATATACAGTCCAATTTTCTTGAATATGAAGGTATTATAACTGCTGTCAGGAATTATTTGGCAAACCTGAATATTGTGCATCTAGCCTGTAACAGCCAAACCCTATTCGTCCACTAATCCTATCATTAATTCTACAAAATGAGAAAGGCTGTCGAAACATATATGACATCATGATTAGAAATAATGTATATCCCAAAGCATTAACTAAATGGAAAAATGAAGTAGTTAGTGTTCCAAACTTTGAATTTGAAAGATTATATGCCTTACCTTATAAAATAACAAAAGATCCTAAGTTACCTTGGTTCAATTTAGAATCAACCATAGGATATTTGGAACAAATTACCTTTTATCTAAAATGAATATTATTAATAACGATATGTGCAGCTTTTGCAAAAATACACCTGAAACTATCCAACATCTGTTTTGGAACTGTGGAACAGTAAAAGAATTCTGGTCAAAACTTCAAACTTATCTTACAGAAAAATGCAATACAGCATTCGTAACTTTAACAGAAACAGATATTTTTATTTGGAAATAGTAAATTTAATACTGTTTTGAGCAAAATCATCATGCAAGCAAAACTTTACATTTATCGAAACAAGATGCAACGTCAAATTCCACAGCTTAACCTTTTTAAAACGTATATAATATCTTTGTACAAAGTTGAGAAACTAATCGCATATAAAAACTTTAAAAAAATGAATACGTTTGAAACCATGTGGAGTCAATACCTTGCTAGTATAGAGACAATTTACTTTGTTGATTTTTCCAGTATCAAACTGTAGCTAATAAACTTAATGTTTTCATTCTGGGACATGCAAAGCTTAGCTTACTAATTAGAAATAACAATTGTTTTACATACCCTTGCTTATATCTTGATCTTCCTTAATCAACCTTCTTGGTTTTTATAGAAAAAATAATAATTTTGGAAGTTGTGTATATAAATCCTTTAAAACTATCCTAAAACATTATCCTTTGATAATGGATTTATATACAGATATATTACACAGTATGGGTTATTTTTTTTTTCTCTTTCCAAAAACAAAATATGAGAAAAAGTCAGTGTAGCATGAAACAATGTGTATTTTTGATACTATAACATTAAAATTATCTGTGTAAAGCAAGTCTGTATGTATTGACAATGTGGGTTTTGAAACAAAAAATATTTTCTTTAGGGCTGGCATGGCGCAGTCGGTAGTGCGGCGGATTTGTAACCGGAGGCCCCGGGTTCAATCCTCCGTGGCGCCACTGAGTTTCGTCGGTGTGTTCTTGACCAAGACACTTTCCGTTAGCCTCGTCCGACGGATGGGGAAGTAAACCGGGCAGTACCGTGTATCGGTCTATCCTCCGAGCATGTTAAAGAACCATAGGAATCTATTTGATAATAAGAGTAGGGCACGGTTCTCGGATTCCTATGTATCCTTCCCCTCTCTCTGGGGCAGCTCTAAATAACCTATACTGTGTTGATGAGCCGTTAAACAACATTCGTTTCAATTCAATTCATAGATTTATTATTGTTTTTTTCCCCATAACCTAGCACTAGTTTTTCATAATAAGACTTTGCATTTTGTATTTCACATTTTTCTCCTTTTTTGTCTTTTTATTTTTTAACTTTTTTTTTATTTTGCCTAAATGCGAACAGTAGTCAATATGAAAAAATAAAGATCACAATAATGAAGATTAAACGTGAAAAAAGCTACTGTATGATATCTAAAATTGGATATATATTTACATAATTGTTATAAACTTCCATTCTTGGCATTGATCTCAGCTCTCTGAAGCGCCCAGTGAAACGACAGAGCTATTATTTTTCAACATTTCAATTAAAGACAAACCCGGTTAAAATGAGATAATAAATATAATAACAGTCGTGAAAGAAAAGAATGTAGTTAGAAGAGTTTATGGATGTGTAAACGTCTTGAAAACTGGTCGACATCACATGTTAGGTTTCATCCTGCGCTAAAACGACCACTCGTTAGTCTCTGTTTGGCTACCAAGATTTAAAGGGCAAAGCCGTAAGGTCATAGCAAAAAGAGAAGAATATGGACAAAAGAGGGCCTCAGGGAAGATTTTTGTAAATATATGGAAAACATATTTAAAAAATACCTATTATTGTAGCAAAATAACATTGTTTTTCATTTTAAAACCAAAGGGTAATATAATAGGGCCTTAAAGATGATGAATTGAAAAGAGGGCCTCAGGGAAGATAATTTTACTAACTGGGCCACTGTCTTCTAAGAGCATTCAATGCATAACAATATTAGGTAAAATATTTTATAAGAGGCTCATTATTGCAAAACCAAAAGAGGGAAACGGCTTTCAAAGAAAAAAAAGAGGGCCTCATGAAAGATTTTATTGCTAAATGGGCCATTGTCTTGTAATAGCTTCTTTCCCTCGTGGTCATTTCCAGACATGCTGTAACTTATGATATTCGATTGTTTAAATTGAATTTGATTACGTTGAATTAAATTCAAAATTTAGAAATACTTAAAAAAATAAATAATCCAGCTCTTTTTCCAAACAAATTTACTCCCACCAGGATTTGAACCTGGGTCTTCTACCCTAAAAGGATAGACGTGTTTACCGATTACACCATAGAAGTGGTACATGTTTGTACTAAGAGCAAATGAACTAAAAAATTAAACTGAAGTTCCTAATTTCACAGCAAAGTAGTTACCATAAACTAGATTTAGCCCTGGCAATAGGGATTCATTTTGAATTCCAAACAATTTGACGAGGGATCAACAAAGTCAATTTCACATATTTTAAATACAAGTTAAGGCAAAACACCATTTTAACCGATAATTTTGATCGGCAATTGGCTACTAATGACAACCCTGACGCCCATTTGTTGTGCTTATAATATAAAGCAAATATAAATATGTGCCTAATAAAAACATAAATTTATATAAGCAATTAATATAACATTTAAGCATGAAATGATTTAGATGTGAGTTGGCTGATGGGAGTCATCTGACGGATAGCTGGCAACATCTGTAAGATGAGGTTCATCAACATGAACCTGGTGGTTCAGTAAATCGGTTCGCTGGTTGTTTGAATGATTTACGTCATTTTTAGCACATGTTAGGCCATATATTGTGATCGATATCATCCATGGTGGGGGCACACCACTTTTTCCTGGGTAGAAATAGTAGTGTATACCTTCTGCCCATCTGAAAGGACACACTTTCTTATTTATTCCAACTCGCAGTGAGAGAGGTGAGGTTTCAAACCATCCAAGCCACGGATGCAGTAAATCGGAATCAACCTTTTCAGCACATTAAACATTTATGGCACTGCTCCCCGATTCAGATGTAACCTTTCTTAATTTTTTTTGGGCCCAGTAACTTCTAGGTATGGTTATATAAAATGTGTAACCTGTTGCTATAAATACTAAAATAATTTCCTCTGCTTTAAACCTTCTACTAGATACGTATCATACGATGTATCTGTAGGCAGCATTAAACAAAATTTGTGACTGTCCCGTTCATTTGTTTTGTACAATTTAAACAGAATTAATTAGGTGCATATAGTATATATAAACCATCACGGTCTCTTTCAGCGTAAATCCACGTATATAAATGATGTCATGGTCTCTTTCAGCGTAAACCCACGTATATAAATGACATCACCGTTTCTTTCAGCGTAAATCAACATATAAATGATGTCACCGTCTCTTCCAATGTCAATCCATATTATAGTAACTTCACTGTTAATTTCAGGTTGAATTTGCATATATTATTAAATAACTTCGTCGCATATATATATTAACTTCAGTGTTAATTTCAGGGTAAAAATGTGCATACATAGTAACTTCAGTGTTAATTTCAGGTGAATTCAGGGACTTCTCTGTTAATTTCAGGATAAATCTGCATATATAGTAACTTCACTTATCACTTTTAGAAAACAATAGTCAATAGAAAGAAAAAAATGAAAAAGAAAAATATAAGAACGCTTTTAAATGCATGGGTTGACATAAGTTACTGTAAACAGTATCAAAGATAGAATTATGAAATGAATGTTTTACTGCATTTTTTCTCAATTTTAAAAAAAAACACGCTTGCGACGGTATGGGTTATGTTTCTAAAGTATATAAAAAAAATCCACATATATAAATGACGTTGCTGATCCTTCAGAGTAAATCCACATAACAACGTCACTGTCGCTTTCAGCGTAAATCCGCACGTTTAGAATCTTCATTGTCAATTTCCGGATAAATCCATACGTATAAATAATTTCACTGTCTCTTTTTGTGTAAATCCCACTAAATAAACAATTTCAACATCCCTTTTAGTATCAAGTCGCAGTGATAAACCGTGTCACTGTCTCTTTCAGCGTAATTCCGTCTGTACAAATGTGTCACTTTCTAGGTTAATCCACATGTATAATTTAAATAACTTCTACTTTTTATTTTCAGTTTTAAATCTATGTATTTAAAAATATCAATATAACGTTTAGTCTTAAGACCTGTTTAAGGAATTTTCACAGACATATTCGAACTATCTGGGTTCCATTAATTACGGGTGGGAGTGTTCCTGGTGGTGTTCCTTGTTGTTCCAGGCAGACAGTGTTCCCTTTATTGCGTGTTTCTTTTTCCCATATCCCCGTGCGACTAAGGCAAGTCTCCACTCCTCAAATGACGACTCTACCAGTGGTGTCATTAAAGGGAATGTAGCGACACAGCCAAACAAACTGTATTATTGAGAGTTCGGAAAAACTTGGGAAAAGGTGAAAGAATTATCAAAATCGGATGATAAAACAAAAAAGATATGACCATTTAAATGTTGTTCTAAAACGAATATGGGAGCCGCCATTTTTAGAACTATGATGTCATAGTTCCATATTACCATATATGGAATATAGATAAATATTATTTAAACGAAGAAAATCACTGCAAATGAATGATTGTTTTTACTGGTGATATAAATCATTATTTCCATTAAGTATTACATATTTTTCATACAGTCGCTGTCATTTTTCCCTATAAATCAGTACATTTTCATATTTATAAATATTCCATATATGGTCATTTAAAACCGTGATGTCACATCTCTCAAAATGGCCGCTTCCATAACCGTTTCAACAGAAACTTCAAATGATCATATCTTCTTAGTTTATCATCCGATTTTGATAATTCTTTCACCCTTATTTAAGTATTTCAAAACTCTCAATAATAAAGATGGTTTGGCTGTGTCGCTACATTCCCTTTAAGAGGCGGGAGGAAGGGATTCTCCCTGCTACTTTGACTGATCTACCATAAATACTTTACTACTAGTAGTATTCTATACAAGTATCAATAGAAATACCCGGCTATTCTGCTCTGGGTTCCGCTTTCTTATAAAGGTAATGACACCCCAGCTCTACCCTGCCCTGTATATATTGGTGGGGCCCATGTGCTCGCACTTTTAGTTTTAGATGAAGAGAGGTGAAACCTCTTAATAAACTAAGAAGCGCCCACGTTTGACGGGAATCACCATATTGTTTACCTAAGTATGAATACATTATTATATCAGGAATCTTTATGAATACTCCCTGATAAAACAAATAAATATGTACCGCATTTTCGTAACTTGCCAGCAGTCGCCATTTTGTTTATCTTATAATTGAAGAGGTCGCAACAACAGAGTTGTCGGGTGATACTATTCCCCGGTCGATTTCCCGGTTACTTCCCGGTTAAAACCCGGTTGAAAAGGGGTGGCAAATGTGATGAGTGTGTTGATGTTTCAGATGTTTTAATGACATATATGTCTTATATATGTATTCATTTTTCCATAATCACTAAAATAAATGTTGAGAAAAAAAAAGAAAGTAGTTTAATTAAGTGTTGAATATTGGTGTTTTTTCACGATAATTTGACTGGTTTTGGCAATTCCCGGTTCAGTTTCTGATACATTTAAAGGATAACAATGCCTTAATAATTCATAATTTATTGTTTTATTTCATAATATATGGTATTATTAACATATAACAATAATAAAAATAGAAATAAAACAGAAAATAAACGTTTTATTGCTTCATTTCCAACACCCGTATTTCGTGTCCGTAGAAATTACCGGTGAAGCGTTATTTCTGCACGTCGTGAGAAACAGATTTTTAAGACCTTATTTCCGATGATGTATTAATTATATTGTATTATTTCAATTTTACAGCTTGAATGCTTTTGTCCACTTAAATGTTAATGGGTATGAAACTGTATATGTTATTGAGCCTGAAACTCTTATTGTAATTTCTAATTAAAGTATAATGTAACAGTTGTAATTGTACTTATCAATACATGTTATTCAAAAGTGTTAAATGTTTGTTTCCCGATTGGCTTTGATTAAGTGTACAACTGGTTTAATTATGAAATTACTCCTCAAACTTCAAATTGTAAACTTAAAAGAAGCCAAATTAAGCTGACAAACAAACACTACCCCAATATAAAACTTTACACTTAAGTCAATCAGTTCGTGCGACGGTGTTCTGTTTGTGATGATTAAAGTACAAGTGACGGCGTAATTAAAAGCGGAAGCTTAAAACATCCTTTTCAAGTCTTGATCACAATTATTTTATTTTTTAAATGTAAACAAAATAACGACCGTACAGTAATTAACATGGTAACACGGTATAGTCATTGAATAGAATGTGTGAACATGTTATTTTCGGTTTGTTTTAATTTGAGAAATTAATTGCTCATTTTGTTGCATTTTAAGTCCCTCCCATTTCAACACCATAAAGAAAATACACATATAAATCTTCAAATATAGAAAAGGTTTTCATATGAACAGATTACATATTCCATATATAACAAGTTACATATTCTAGTTTAAAATTGCGTTAGTGTTAATTGTGTTTAGTGCTGTAGTTTAAAATGGATCCTAAGACTTTGATTATAGGACATAGTCAAGTGCGTTATTTTCATCAATATGTCGAAGATGACGTTCAGTGTTTGTGTTTTCCTGGATCTAAAGTTGAACATTTGTTGGAATTACCAAACGTACAAGAGCTGATTCCTAAAGTTTCGGTAAGTTTCCGTGTTTTATATTTTATGATATTCTTATTAATAAGACCTTAAAGATTGCCGCGTGTCCCTGCTTCATTAACAGCTTCATTTAACTAGAGATTACAATGTACACGTGTCAACCGTAAAGGGATTAAATCATTTGTTGCTGTATATTACTATTTTTTAATAAATATATTTAAGATTGCCGCGTGTCCCTGCTACATTAACAGCTTCATTTACAACGTGTCAACCGTAATTTGTATATCACTATCTAGATAAGTGTGTCTATTATTACCAGTTCGATTACCGTAATGGGATTAAATGATTTTGCTGTATATTGTAAAGGACAATTCGCACCTTTAGACAGGGCGGAATACAAATGTATAATCATTGTGCTTTGACGGCCTGCTTTGACACTTCGTTATTCCATGTACATTATATATTTTTTCAGACTGTTGTGGTCCACACAGGCATCAACAATTTGCCAGCGGACGACGCATCTAGTCTCCTGTTGAAGTTCCAGACGTTATTTAATGACATTCTGGAGCTAAATCCAAAGTAAGAAATCTCTCTCTCTCTCTCCCTATTTCTCTCTCTATGATAGATTTTATAGTCCGTTATTTTATGGCTCTGCTACAATGACATTGTATTATATTCGTTCAGTACGAAATCAATCAATCAATCAATCAATCAATCAATCAATCAATCAATAAATCAATCAATCAATCAGATTTGGATATTATTTCAAATTATGTCGGAAATAACGCCACGTGCAAAGACGAAGTTTCATATTATTTCAAATTATTTGTAACATATATAATATGTAATAATATTAAAAATACATTTCTACTTACATTTCTACTTACAGCGTACGTGTCCTTATGTCGGAAATAACGCCACGTGCAAAGACGAAGTTTCATGGGGATAACAGACTGTCCGATACTACTCTGGTGAATATAAATTATGTGGCCAATGAAGTTAACAGAGGACTATCAAAAGTTCACCTCTACGAGAACAGGTAGTTCCATTGACGGAAGAAGAGTGGCCGTCACTGCCACCGCCATCTGAACATTATGCACCAACAGAACTAAGCCCTCTGTCTACACTTACACAATCACACACTTTTAGAGCGGTAAAAACACAGAAAGAGACTATTAGAAAGCACGTACCATACCGTCAGCATTTCAAAACCACTAAATCTGCAAAGCACCGAAAACTAACAGTGAAACAGTCAGTGAAACAGTCAGTAAATACACCATCTCTCACAAAAAAGATTAGGTCAAAAAAGGCCTAAGCCCTCTGATTATGAAGTTATTCCAGCACCAGATTCTAAATTGGCTACCATTTTAGAAGAAGATACCACTTTTGAAAATATCACTCCGAAATCAATAAAAATGTCATCTACAAAAAAGAATTCTAATAAAAAAAACGATAACGTAAATACGGACAATTTTGTTGGACCCGTTTCTTCAACGCCAAATAATTCATCCAAAATAGATAATGTCACAACGACAAAAAGTATACGTAAAATTGCCATTTCAACTGTAAAAAAGAACCAATCTCCAAATAAAACTACTCTTATTAACGATGGAGAAATATCGCTTATTTTTGGGGTTGATTCTTCAACACCAGTAAAAACAGAAACATGTATTTATAAGAATACTAGCTCTAAAAAACGAAAAGAGTCACCTTTAGAAAATATTTCAATAAACAATAAGAGACGGAAGTTAGTATTACCTGAAATGTCTCCCGAAGAAATAATTACAATTGAAAATACAAATAATAGTTCCGCGCAAATAAACGACGACTGGTGGTTAAAAGAGTTAAATCTAAAATTATCGGATAAACACGAAATTACAAATTTTGATTGGTTAAATGATAAGCATATGACAGCCGTTAATTCAATTTTGAAAAAAGATTTCCCTCATATAAATGGCCTAGAAGCTACAACTAACACTCCGTTCTTTATTGACGATGCACATAAATGGAACATACAAAAAAAAAATAATCGGCACGTAGCACCCGCTTGCCAAATACATTTTAATGGATCAAATCATTGGATCATGAGTTTTAAAACAGTTCCAGACAAAGATTTTGTTTATTATATTGATAGTTTAGGAGAACGCCTTAAAGATATCAAGCTAAATTTAAAAATTCAGTTATCACAAATATATGCGTCTTCAACTGATAAGTTTATCAACATAAAAATTCCTAGGGTTCAACAACAGCCAAATTCCTATGATTGCGGTTTATTCGCGATCGCGAATCTAGTCGAGTTTTGTCACTTTCCACTTTCCTTTAACTTTAGAAATATTTATAATGTATCTGCAATGCGTCCTCATTTAATTGAGTGTCTGGAAACGGGACGCATAACACCTTTCCCAAAAGAACCAATACGTGGAAGAAATTTAAGTCTGTCCTGTTTTAACCCAAAGGTAATAAATATACAGTTATGGTGCCATTGTAGACAGCCTGATTTCGTTGACGACCTTATTTCATGTCAAAATAAAAAATGCAAACAATGGTATCATACACAATGTGTCTCCCAAAATAAGTTAGAATACTGGACCTGTCCGTCTTGTCTCTATAAAAACCCTATAGTTTAATTATAATCATTCGAATTTCAGTTACGTTAGCTCTACGGTATTATTATCCGTGTACTACATACACATACTTTTATATATAATGTTATCTTTATTCTATTGTGTGAATGTATAGCTACATATCTGAAGTCTTGCTATACTTTACAATTTTGAGTTTAAATAATATGTGTTGTTTTACATACTGATAATATCTATGTAGATCTATCTAGTTTTCTTGAATATAGTGTACTGTTTCTCACGACGTGCAGAAATAACGCTTCACCGGTAATTTCTACGGCTTTCCTTACACGAAATACGGGTGTTGGAAATGAAGCAATAAAACGTTTATTTTCTGTTTTATTTTCATTTTTATTATTGTTATGTGTTAATAATACCATATATTATGAAATAAAACAATAAATTATGAATTATTAAGGCATTGTTATCCTTTAAATGTATCAGAAACTGAACCGGGAATTGCCAAAACCAGTCAAATTATCGTGAAAAAACACCAATATTCAACACTTAATTAAACTACTTTCTTTTTTTTTCTTAACATTTTTTTTAGTGATTATGGAAAAATGAATACATATATAATATATATATATCATTAAAACATCTGAAACATCAACACACTCATCACATTTGCAACCCCTTTTCAACCGGGTTTTAACCGGGAAGTAACCGGGAAATCAACCGGGGAATAGTATCACCCAGAGTTGTCGTTTCTTGAAAATAGTTCAATATGGCCACGAGTACTCTCCGAGTCGGAATCCCGAGTGACGGAATCC
>JAWPHD010010607.1:0-92121 GCA_037043455.1 Cyrtodaria siliqua
AATAGGGCCCTTATTTTTCATCCGATCTTTACAAACCTTTTCCAGATTGTTAATATCAATGAAAACTCGGACAAGTTCGAAAACCAGCCAGCTCTAAATAACCTATACTGTGTTGATGAGCCGTTAAACAACATTCATTTCAATTTCATTTCGTCGTCGTTGCGACGGATAGTGCTGTTAGTTAATTTGGTGAAAAAAAACACGTGATTTTCTCCGATTTTTTAAAAAAGAAAAGTACATGCGAGAAATATATCTGCATGTACATATATTTGGTTTTATTCTAGTTTTTAAACTGACGAAATAAATGCACTTTATTTTCAGCAACCAGAACATAAAAATAAATTAAATTCGTGCCGCTTAAACATACCTTTAGCTATTAACGGGAATAACATAAGGTTTATAACAATTATGTCCGATCAATGTAGTTTGTAGTATATTCATACATTCGACTTTTTGACACAGAAAGGTGGTTCCTACGGACAGCCGAGACAGCGGCTGCTAATTGTCCGTCTGCATAAGCTTTGAGCATTCCAGGAGGCAAAAGTTAATAATTAGAGAGCATTACATGGATTTTTCATCGTAACATTATGGAACACACAGGATCTACTTGTAAGTTGTACACTGTTCAAGCATTTCCATTTAATTTGCGAGTAATACTCAAGTCTACAACCCTTGTCTACGACTCAAGTCGTTAACTCTTTTTCCATTACATTTATATAGCATTCAAAGAGCTAAGCTCATTAATTCATTAGAATGTTAAGGGGAACTACTGGAGGTATAATAAAATATACGGAGTTGTAAGAGTTGCCTCCCTTGTTTTAGAAAAACTTCCCCTAGTATTTTCCAATTTGTGCGATTGTTTATTTTAAACCATCCTGAAGTATTTGTAATTTTGTGAATAAATAAAAGTTTTTGTTCCATACATTTTCATTAAATGCACGTTTAGTGAGATCTTAAATTTATCGTCTGCTATTGCTATTAACAGTAAAATATGTCCCGTTTCGTACCCCCGACAATAAGGGCCAATCTGCGCACGCGCCTGCGCCAAGTAGCGCGCGCTTCACCCCCGCGTGACGTCAATGATAACTTTTATACATGGGAAAACACAGGCTTCAAAATTAGGGTAAATATTTACCTTTCCTTCTTATTTTGACAGCTTTGGCATAATCACAAATCGTCTAGATGATGTAGATTGAGAAAATACGCGAAAGGTAATAATTGAACTGTAAAAATCAAAAATATCGGAAACTGTCACTTGTCGACAACTGGTCGCCAACCAGTACTGTAGTAATATGAATATTTTGCATACTATCCATGTTTGCGTTTTGTCACAATCGGAGTTTATATATGTGAGGTGTATACATCTGATCAGTGTCAATTTCGCCGAAAATGTCAGTTTGTTTTCGATTTTATCACGTGACCGTGTTTGATAAATATTCATCCGCCATAGGGCTGGCGTTCCTACTGATTTATCAATATTCCTTAATATGGTAATATGGAACTATGATGTCATAGTTCTCAAAATGGTGGCTCCCATAATTATCCGTTTTAGAGCAACCTTTAAATGGTCATATCGTTTTTGTTTATCATCCCATTTTGATCATTCTTTCACCTTTTCCCAAGTTTTTCAGAACTCTCAATAATAGAGCTTGTGTCGCTACATTCCCTTTAAACACGAGATAATGCGTCAGAAATCAAATTATATTTTCCTCTGATATATCTAATTTCAATATTGCAACATCAAACGCCACCTCATTAATCTTTGATTTTTGTTTTTCAATTTATTTATGAACGTGGGGAGATTGTGATCACTGATTCGGAAACTATGGGTGAAATAGAATTCAACATGTTGTAGTGCCAGAATGAAACAATCATTTTTCTGATGTTTGTTGAACCTTTTAGAGAAGTAACACACTGGATGATCAAACCACTGTTGTCTTCTTGCACAAGTACTGCACCAGCACCAATTTCGCCTGTATCAACAGCTAACTTAAATTGTGAAAATCAAAATTTGGCGCTGAAAACACTGATGCTCTCACAGGCATGGATTTTAATTTGTCGAATGACTGATGGCAATTTCAGTCCAAATTGATTTATTTCGTTTACTCAGGAAGTTTGTCAAAGGTTCAGCAATGACTGAAAAAGTATGATTTATTCTATAATAACGAGCCATAACGAGAAAACGCATCAGTTGTTTTTTACAAGTCGGTACAGGCAATTCAGAAATTCCTGATCTTAGCTTCAAAACGATTAACCTGACACTGTCCAAATTCATAGCACGACACAATTCATTTGTGTTGAGGTTGACTGTTACATTGCAATATTCTTAGTGCTCGTTTAACACAATGGGAACATGATAATACTATTCTTAATGATGCTCAAAACGGGTTTCGGAAAGGGCGTAGTACAATAGATCATGTTGTATCAATTACTTCCATAGTAGACACTCGGAAATTTAAAAGATTGTCATCGTTTGTAGCCTTTATTGATTTTAAAAAGGCACATGATGCAATTGCTAGAAACAATCTGTTAAAAAAGTTGAAAGATATAGGAATATCCGGAAGAATGTTTACAGCAACACGATCATTATATGATGGAGTTAGCTGCTGTGTACGAATAAACGGACTAAAACAGATTGGTTCACTGTAAATTGTGGACTGAAACAAGGCTGTAATTTGTCAACAATTTTATTTAATCTTTATATCAATGACCTTATCGAGAAAATAAATAGTTTAATTATAGGTGTAGCTATTGGAAGTGAAACTGTTTCAGTTCTTCTGTATGCTGATGATTTGGTACAGCAAGCTGGCTCTGAAAGTGAGCTTCAACTTATGCTGGACGAACTTAGTATATGGTGCAATTGCAACATCATGACAGTAAGTGGAGAAAAATCAAACATCGTTCTCATTAGACCAACATCCATACCAAAAACAGCGGTCGTGTTTTATTGTGGGGATATTCAATTACGTATCGTTGATAGGAATATATGTCTTGGACTACTGCTAACTGAACATTTAAGCTATGATGATATGGCAAAGAATGTTGCAAAATCAGCTAATCCAGCTTTCAGACTGGTCATTTTAAAATTGCAATCGTTCGGAGGCTAAGTCCCGTACAAAACTTACACCAAACTGTTTGATTCCATGGTCTGGAGTGTTGTCAACTACGGTGCAGCTGTTTGGGGTAATACATCGTTTGCGTGCATTAACACACTACAGTTACGAGCTGCAAGGTTCTTCATGGGTGTGGGTCGATACACGCCCAACGCTGCCGTTCAAGGGGACATTGGTTGGAAGCCAACATCAGTAAAACAGTGGACAATGGTCGTTGGTCATTGGAAACGATTACATACGATGGAAGACCATAGACTGAATTCTAAAATCAACAAATGGGCAGATTCCTGCGCAGGTCAAAATTGTAAAAACTGGAATTACGAAATAAACTGTGCTGGTATAAATGTGCAACAATTAGATACTAATATAAACGTCATAAATGTATGTGTATGTAACTATATGTTTGATAAGTTCAGAATGTATTGTATTCAATGCCGTCAATAGAGAAAATGCGCGCCAAGGCACAGGCCGCAACAAGTTAAGAACCTATAACAAGTTTAAAACCAGTTTTGAAACTGAAATGTATATAAAATGTATTATGCCACGTGGACACAGAAGTGCTTAATCCAAATTTCGTTGTGGTGTTGCACCTATTCAAATCGAGACTGGACGATATGAGAGATTAAATGTAACGAGAGAACTTGTTTTCCCTGTAAAAAAGTTGTCGAAAATGAGGAGCACGTACTCTTGTCGTGTCCATTATACGAAGATATTAGAAATATGTACTTCGAGCAGATATATGCTTATAGATCTGACCTCAGATATAAATCCATTTCAGAAAAGATGTGTTTTATATTAAGCTGTTATGACGAACATTTAATAAGGTTATCTGCCAAATTCTGCAATGAAATTTTAAGGAAAAGGAGAAATATACTGTCTTAAATGTAAATATGTATATAGGATATGATGACGTTGCACGTTTAGATCTTTACTCTCAAGTATTTTATTCAAATAATATTGAACAGTTTTATAGTACTTTTAAGAGCAATTATCACATATAACTAAGTATTTTAATTTGCTTTAAGTGTCATGTATCATCTGAATGCTGTGATGAAAACGTAAATATATGCAGTTATGCATTTTTATAAACTCTTAATTAGAAAATAGTATTAATTTTACTTGCAATGTACTGACAGTTATACGTTTTAATAGTATCTCATAGCTCTATGTAGAGACACTCTGATTGTTTGTATAAATATCATGTATACTTTGTAATACTTTTATTTATAACTGTATGTTATAAGAGGTGAGACTGAAATACAATATTTGTATATCTATTGTATTGTATTGTACATTCGCACTTATGCACTGCTTATGGTCCGCAAATGTGCTATTGTAAATGATGGCAATGTATACGTCGTATGCATCTAAATTAGGGATTATCATGTTCACAAGTTGCTGGTGAGTGGTGAGTCTTTACAATATAACTTTGTCTTAATATTCCTAGATGGAATAGCTTCAGGTAATCGTGACGCACACATAACACATAACTGTCAACAGATATTGGTTACCAGACTTTGTCTTATGCAAGGGGCGAACATAGTCCACACTTATTCTACTGAACGGTTTTGTCAAATGCTGGAATGGCAAGATGGGTTTTGTGTATTTTCTAATTAGGGTTTCCTTCCACTTGACACGTATGACAAGACCTACCGTATTGTGAAATATCCTCTAAAGGACTAGACGCATGTGCCAAATTGAGAATTTCCTGACTATATGAACTAGGGGCCACAAGTTGATTTTTGACAGTCCATTCATCATAGAACAGCAACATCAGGTGGTCGCCATTTTCTCATTAGGATCTCATGTTTAGTAAAATAAGAAAATGGGACTTATGAAGCGTCATCTTCACTAACGGCGCTATCAAAAAAGCACGAAATCTCAGGATCTCTATGCTGTTCACTTATAAGTTTTGATCTTGATAATTTGTCATGATCTTTGTAATTCAAACTTATAGAAGGAGAAGGATCAGATAAGATAAGATAAGTGAATATTATTTTTTCTGTAGTCCGTCCGATATTCAGATTGGCTAAATATCAAGAGAGTTCTTAACATCTGTATTATAAGACTGACCAATGAAGATATCAGCCAAATCAATGTCGGAACAAAAATCATTCTTAGTGGCTCTTTTTCCCATAGCTCGAGTAACTGCACAAGCCGGATACAAGTCAGGTATTTCATGTTCAACGGGATCAGAATATTGATGAAAGAAGTAAGATACAAGTGAATTAACTACGACCTTATCTCCAGCTAATTCATTGCGATAGTAATAAATGGACACCTCCAAATGGCGAAGAAGATGTTATTTCCACAGCCACAGGTCCAGTAACCAAATCTGACGACAAATAAATATTATGGAGAGGGACAGTCAATTAACAGCACTCTACTCATTGAATAACTACATAAAATGGCAGGGTATCGTCTAATATAAGAGACTGAGAAGCTCCGATGCCGCGTTCAGTTAATAGGGATATGTTGTGTTGAATCACAAATAAGTGATATATAAACCTTCTGACATGAATGGTTCATAGTAAGTCTCCATACCAGAATCAGACTGGGACTTTGTGACCTCAGAAAGTGCATTGTTTCCAATACAAAACTGGGGTTTAGACCTTAAAGAGGTGAAAACAGTAGTTTGTTTTTATATCCTCTTTTGTTGTTGCTTCCCTTTCAAAGTAAAGCAATCGGAAATGAGGTGACATTTCTTTTTGCGATAATTGCAAGTAATTTGATATAAGGATTTTGGATCAGTATCCTCAATGGATGCTTGATGTTTGGTACGCTGCTTAGTCAGCAGACGTATTTACAACTTACGTTTCAAATACGTTAGAATATGAGTAATTTATAACCGATGCAAAGGAGGTAGATGTTTGGAAGTACTAGTACTTAATGAACTAGACTGCGGTTTAGAAGTACTGCCGTACGAGTGAAAGGGTTTCTTAATGAAGAATGCGGCTAAGGGTTGGATTTGTGAACAAAAGAGACATTGTGAATTAACGAATACTCATCCACCAAACGCGCAGCATCTTCCAATGTTTGAGCCTTTTGCTCATCTAAATAGGTTTTAACATCATGTTTAATACACCTTTTGAACTCTTCAATTAAACTAAATTGCCTTAATAATTTATTATGACCGTGCACAATTTTCTTAGATGCACACCATCTATCAAATATTAACTTTCTTTGGTTCGAGCTAATTCAACATGTGTTTGATCATGTTATTTTGTACAATTTCAAAACGTTTGTCTGTATGTCACAGGGACCAATTCATAAGACTTTAAAATCACTTCTTTAACAGTTTCATATGAAGAACTTTGCTCTGCTGTTCAATGATTGTACAGGGGGCTGGCGTGGCGCAGTCGGTAGCGCGGCGGATTTGTAACCGGAGGCCCCGGGTTCAATCCTCCGTGGTGCCACTGAATTCCGTCGGTGTGTCCTTGGGCAAGACACTTTACCTTAGCCTCGTCGGTCGGATGGGGACGTAAACCGGGCGGCCCCGTGTATCGGTCTATCCTCCGAGCACGTAAAAGAACCATAGGAATCTATTTGATAATAAGAGTAGGGCAGGTTCTCGGATTCCTATGTATCCTTCCCCTCTCTCTGGGGCGGCTCTAAATAACCTATACTGTGTTGATGAGCCGTTAAACAACATTCAATTCAATTCAATGATTGTACGCTTCACGGGCATTACCAGTTAAAACACTGTACAAGTATCAAGTTTTCTTATGGCCATTACAATTTTTCTGCAATTTTTTTAAAATGAAGAAAATATTTGTCAGCTTCATGTTCTTGAAATGTTGGTACTAATGTGATCAGTAACATCAACAATGAAAGATGAGTGGGAGCGGGTTGAAGTTGAACTTGTTTTACTTGCCGGATCTAAATTCCGCAAATGTAATTTAAATTCTCTCTTTTCTTTTTCTTCCTTTAATTTCATTTCCATTTCTTTTTCTTTCATTTCAATTGCCCTTTCTTTCATTTCTATTTTTCTCAATTTAATTCCTTTTACATTAGTTTTTCTTGTAATTTCATTTCTTTTTCCATTTTCGTTCTTTCCGTTTCAGTTTCTCCGTTATTTTGCAACTAACTTTATTTTTAATTTTACATCAAACTCTGTTTGCACTAACAGGCTTGATGCACTTTCTTCAACAATTTCTTCTTCTACCATAAACCTTAACAAACTGTTTTTAATATCTGACAGTTTTTTTGAATTTCTCTTTGAAAATGTCTTTGATTAATTATAATGCAAACACTTCTTTTCTGGTTTGTGCAGAAATTCTCCTAGCCTCGATCACCCGGCCTGCTTCTGATTTCTTCGCTACGCTAGTGGACGCTTTATTCGGTATAATCTGCTCAGGCCGATATCTGCAAGTAAGACATATGCATGATACCGTCTTGGCAGGCCGAGACTAAAATTAGCCCTTTTTAGTCGGTTACTAGTTTAGTATGGGCCATCTGGGCTGATAATTAAATATATCCTGTGGCCATGTAGAAACCCGATGCGCATTATTAGTCTACTGGTTCCCGAAATCCCATTTCTTCTGTACTACATGTACCGGCATGATATAGTTTACCAAGCATAAAGCTCATAAACAATTACATTCAATTACATTCATAACAAGATTGATATATATTGTTAGTTTCTTATTATTCTTAATTTACAATTTGTTTCCAGACACCAGACCGACAGATGAGTGATGACAACGGAACAAAAGATGATCGATGTAGTACCACACTGTGTTAATGCAATCACAACCTAGTAACAAATTAGGTCTGTAGAAACAGTACAATGTGCAGTTATACATAGTCTCTGCCTGCCAAGACCGTATCATACATATTTCGGTCTACATATTTCTTACTTGCAGATATCGGTCTGGGTAGATTAGACCAAATAAAGCGCCCACTAGCGTAGCGACGAAATTAGACGCAGGTCATTAGCCTAGTTAAACCAAAAATAGTTAAACCCAGATTTGCATCTTCGAGTTCTTTCATTAATCCATCTCGTGTAAATCATAGGTACAAAAAGGGTGAACTCGCTCGCTTCTGGTTCCAATATCAACAGAGTATAGCCGTTGTATAACACTCGGCTTCTTAATTCCTCATGCAGGTTTACCAAAGCTTTCCGAGGGTATAGTTTTAAACCCAGTTCGTGTAATATGTAAAACAATCCGCTATTGCGGAACGTCAAATTAATAGAAACTCGAATAGGTGCACCCTTTTCCAAAATATTTGAACCGAGGTTCAAATCATTTGTACCGCGGTTCAACTAGAACGAATTGAGCCTTGGTCTAAATCATTTGAACCGCTGTACAAATCAGCGATCTACCTTATAAAAAGCCATGTGTTTCTACTAGCTTTGGTTTTGGCGACTTTTTGGCGAGTGAAATTGAATAGGGTCAGACTGCAGATATTTTTTTATTTACAAGTAAGTTTGTTTGTTAGAAAATAGAACCTGGCGGGGATATCTTTATTTACACTATCCCGTTTTATTGTGATGACACTAGGAAAAGAGTGAGGTTTGGTGCACCCTAGAATCTAATTTAACCCCCCAGCGTCCCTTTTTGCCACTCACCGTTCCAAAGCGGCAGACCTATTGTCAACCCTTTTATGTTTGTTTTGTCGTGTCTTGCTCTTTAGTCATCTTTAAAATAATTATTTGTTTCTGTAAGTTTAAGTTGACTGTGATCCTTCAATGCTGCATTTCCTGTTCGACTTTAATATCTACTTTTACAGCTGGGATAATTCTACCGGCTTTTTACAACATTATTATAGACTAACTTAAAGACATCTGTTTTGATATCTGGTACATAACAGGCTGTTGTTTTTTTTCCTCAACTTTTCGTAGAATGTTTTATGGTCGACCTCCATATAAAAGGGTCGGTCGGGCAACCGGAACCACAACTTTTACATTTTTAAACTTTCCCTGTATAAATCTACGTTCAATTTTCTTCACCGTGGCGGCCATATTGAATATTTTACGGAAACGTAAAACACAAACTTTACAAGAGGCCAACACAAGGAACATGCATATGTATCATATTGTAATGTACTTACCAAGATAAAAAAGGTGTCTGCCCTTTGCTTGGAATGTAAAAGAGCAGGCCTTGAATTCACCAACCATTCTGAAAATATTCTTAGACTTAAGCTAAAGTATGCAAATTTCAATCACAAATATTTCTATAAGTTTACAGAATAACGCTCATAACAAGCTGCTATGTATAAATATGATTCATACTAATAAATAGCAACTTCTTACGATTGTTTAACTTTGAAGATCGTGCAAATATTTGTGAACGAATTTTCAGTACTTGAGCTCAAGTCTAAGAATAGTTTGAAGAATGGTTGGTGAATTTTAAGCCAGGTCACAAGCGCAACACATAAAAACAATGAATCAAACCGTGGTACTCATGAAATTAACCGTGGTCTAATTATTTGAACCGCGGTACATATGTCGTACCTCGTCAAAAGCATTCTTCACGACAAAAAAAGCATGCAATCACCTGGCTATCCGACTCTTTGGTATAGTAGGCGCATTCTCGAAGTAAAGACGAAGTCATAATACATCATATTCATTTTTGAAACCCTCCCTGAAGGGAACTTAAGTGAATAGGGGTTTCTCTCGTACAATTTCAATATTGCCGATGATAGCGTTATTGCCCGATAACTACCAAGATCGTATCCCTTGTACGAAAGATTACTATAAGTTCAATTTTTATTTTATTTGGTGAATAGGGGTATTTATACATTAAATTATAAATACATTGATCTAAAAGATTCATGGATAACACCACTGCCATAATAAATAGCATTACATATAGAATCATCCCCACGAGCTTTTGAATTTTTAAGATTTTTTTTTTTCAATTTGTGATGCAGAAAGCCATTAACCTCTCATTGTCGGCGTGTCTAGGCATGAATGTAAAATTGAAAACAATATGAAAGTATACAATACAAAATGTCATTTAATTTGTATCGCGAACTATTACTTGGCACTCGTTGTTTTAATGGCATGGTGACTCGCAAGCTCGTCGTCCTTTGCCAAAAGTAATATTCAATAAGTTATGTCTCCATTTCATGCATAGTATGCCTTTAAGACCTACATACACTCAAGTGATATGAAAACGCAACACGGGAATTTCCGCTATATATTATATATACTGCACACTTAATTGCACATAATATTCCAAAGAAATCCAAAGATGTTTTTTAAAAAGAAAGTTGCAGTTAACTAGAGAAAGGACACAACTGTGATGTTGTAGACGTTTTAATCACACTACACTTTGTAACAAGAACTTCATCAATGTTGAAGTAGCTCTTGAAAAATTGAGCTAGTTCAGTACTGTAACGTAAATAGTTTGCAAAATGTTGCATCCTAAGTTTGCTCACATGATTGAGCCAAACGCGTACTCTGTGAATAATGAAACATTGAAGGAATACTATTTGCTGTATTATTTGTTGTTTTAGTATTTTTTCCAAAAGGAAAGGTCTTACGTAGCCATGTACCATTCGATTAAAAGCAGCATATTGTACATACAATATATAGCGGAAATTCCCATTGCATTTTCATATCACTTGAGTGTACAAATGACCATAACGACCATAACCATTAATTAGAAAAAAGTTTACATGCATATAAATGGTTCAATGTTATTCTAAGAAACTGTTACGCTAAAACGAAAACCTTTAAAATAAACACTAAGATCTAAAGGTATGCCTGTTTTTAATAACGTGTCCATACATTTGACATTTATTAATAAACTAGTTGGATTCGATGAAATACATTGGCCAATTAGTCATCCCTTGGTTGTTTTATACACGTATATGTGTTTATTAATGTGTAAATGCAAGACCATGTGTCCCCAGTGATATAGTGTCATGTCATATCGCTGTAATATCAATAATTGATACGGGATAAGATCTGTCTAGTTATCATGTCAACCTTCCTGTAAAATGATTTTTATAACGCTCAGATGTCATTTTGGGTCGGGCTAAATGCATTGATACGGAAGTTCTGTATGAAAACAGTATCGAAAATACACCCATCTTAATACATGTATATATAATAAATATGGGGAAATTTTCAAATACATGTACATACACTAATGGTCCTTAGGGAGAATTAAAGGGTCTATATCCATTTTAACGTGACGACTTATGTAGTATCAGATATCTATAGAAGTCATCCCCTGCGGTTCATTAAACTATACATAAGTTATCTGTGGTCGATGCAAGGGTGAGTAAATGTAATTTGTTTTACGAAATTCAACTAAATTGTTGTATACGGTATAGTCAAAATACGATATGAAAGACGTTTGAGGTATCGATAATTTGACTCAAAATGCATTGTTATTGTTGTTGTTGCTGATGCTGCTGTTGTAGTTGTTGTTGTTGGTGGTGGTGGTGATGATGATGGTGGTGGTGGTGCTGCTGATTCTGCTGCTGCTGTAAGATAAATTTGAGACATCTACAGCTCGACATAAGATGTGTTTTGTTATACTAATGTTTTATTTATAAAGGTCAAAATATCCTAAAGATTTTGCGTATTCGTTTCTTAGTAAAAATAATGTTAAGGTTAATGACTTAGCATAACATAAATAACAAATCCAGAATACACATTCAGCCAAAATAAAACAGGACATTGCACTAAAAATAATTAACAAACAACATTAGCGCTATTTAAAATTGAACAACTTTCGAACGCACATGACAAGAACATCTATTTCGTATATTTAAACCTGAAAACTGGTTCTGAATATTATATTCCTTTCACGTTGCAGTTGTGAATGTTGTTGTTTTTCAATTCAAACTAATGAAATGAATAGACATAGAAACAAAAGTCGAACAAAAAATGTAGCATTTAAAGAAGCATTCCACCAAAAACACGCATTCAACAGGAAATGCAGCTTTCACAGAACACAGTAAACTCAAAAACACGCAACACGACAAACATGAATGGCAATGTTAATAAGGAAACAAACACAACAATGGTTGACAGTAGAGCTACCGACTTGGAACGGTCAGTGGCAAAAAAGGCCGATGTGGGTTTAAACCAGGTTCTAGGGTGCACGAAACCTCACTCTTACCCTAAAGTCAACCTAATAAACGGGACAGTGTAAATAAAGATATCCCCGCCAGGTTATAATCTCTAACAAACAAGGCAGCGTTAATAGGCAATATAAGTAAAACACATAAATGATCATGTATATATAATATAAAAAAACAAAAGCCTAGAAATTAAGTACTCAATGACTCGGCAGAAGCCAGAGCAACAAGAGAACAAACCGTTAAGGGTACGACAAGACAATATTAAATATAAAAATCAAACGCTACCGTCCTATAAGGATTTAGGTAAAAGTATAAGGATTTAGATCGCACAATCAAAGAGGAAAGCATAGTGGCGAACTGTAAATGGGTCAACCAGTCATGCAGTACGTTAACAGTCAAAATTTACAAGAAAGAAATAGAAAAAAAATATGCGATACTACAAACATAAAGGGTTTGAATATTGGGGTCAGACGGAGTAATTATTAGCCATGAAAAGGACAATTATCGATGTTTTACTCTCCGGATATACAACGTACATGAATTTAAACAGTAAGCAGAGAAAAGTGTTCGCTTATCGTGGTATATGTATGACTTAGTATCGCAAGCCTCAGAGTACTTTCTGTTGTGCAAAGTCGTATGATATATTCAATACATGAAAAGGAACGTGTACTGATATTTCGTATAACGGCAAAAAGTGTGTCGTTATACTAATTATCATACAAGGGGCGTGGCTACAATACAACAGTTATATAATATCCAACTTGGTGTTACACGCATATATCATGAAAATATCTCGGCTTACACCTCGATATATTTCACGATATATGCTCGTAACACCTCGTTGGACATTCTATAACCAATACATATCATTGTATAGCTCATATTATTTAATGTAGCTCATTTTGATCTGATGACTGGATACTTATACACGAGTATTAACTAACTTTTTTGACTGTCTGGATATACAATGTACATAGCCGAGGAATTCCGGACAGCGTTAAGACATATTGTTACACGCATAAGATATATCAGCAATACCTCGATTTAATGTAGCTGATGAGATTTAATTTAGCCCATATCAATCTGATGATTGGTTACTTATATCAATTACACTGACGATACAATACGAGCACATTGATAGTGGTATCTATACACACCGACGAGCTGAGTTGTATTTGGATATGTTATTTATTACGAATATAAACAACTATATTCATGAGTAGACAATGTCGGGTTAAAGTGGATTAATATCTACTATATATACTTGGATTTGGTAACGATTTTTTTTGTATACGATTAAGCCTTGGTAAAGTGCATCATGACAGTTGCTTAATATAAGTATGCGTGTTTATTCAATTGAAGAGAATAAAAGGAACATAACGAATGATTTGTTGGAAGGATAGGGCATCTATATAAGCCACTAATTTAACATGGATGTCCGGAGTAAACAAACTAAATCTGTGTAAATGGTTTGACGTCTGCTTGATTGAGATAAATATATTATATAACACTAGGATACAGTGTACTTTCTCTTGTTTGACCGCGTTTTATGATTTATTGTCGGTTTTTGTTGGGTTGTTCTATTGATATAATTATGCACAGTTAATTGTGTTAATGCTAGTTTTGTTTCGTTTATTTACAATATACAATTATACACCTGTAATACTAGAAAGTGTGAATGACTGTCCGTAAAGGTGTAGATTTTCTGTCAGTCATAGTTATAATTTTTAAATAGATCTTTTGTCAATATACACAATTTTGTAATAAAAAGTGCCACCGCTATTCAAAACAAACGCTCGCGTAAATCAAATCAAAATAGTGTTGTAACTTGTGCCAACAAGAATTACTATAATGAGACTGTCACTCTGTATTTTAGAAAGGAATGTTATCATACCGAGACGAAGTGTTCGTGTTTCCAAATCAAAGATACTCAAGAACCACCTGAATAAACTATCACGCACAGTTTCTATAGATTTAAATATGAAAAGAAATTGGATTTAAGCAAACTTTGACATTTAAAATAATCTCTCACAGTGGTTATGTGTCAAGAGATACGGTTGGTGAAGCGACATGGTATAGGGGCTGTTGTATTTGGGAATGTTTACTATTCGATGTTACGCAGTATAAACAAGCTATCTTGTCAATCTAAGATATTATCAGATTAAATGGGACATGCAGAACATGAATGTTTAGTTTACTTTTAACAGAATGCGAAACAACACCTACCTCGGGAGATGAAACTAATAGTTGTTGTGAGTAAAAAATGTCATGGCTAAGGCTTATACTACACTTTGTTAGCGGTAATGCACATGTATACCTTAATTTTCGTACAGATTTTTAAATTAGTAAACTAACTTAAAAAACTGGAAAAAAAAATTGTTTAAATTAATGTAAAATAAATTAAAGAGATCTGGGCCAAATAGTTCTTAAAATGGTGACACTTCCACTCATACATGTAGAAATAGTGCGTCGTTAAAAAGAAATTAAGTTTCGATTTTGATGAAACACTTTTTTTTATCATTACTAGTATATACAGAGTTTCAATCGCCTATGCCTGACACTGTGAACAACACTTGTTAATATAATACAGTTAACACTATAGGATATTTTCACAATATCATAAATCTACATTAACACATAAACAAAGTTGTTATTAATTTATCAGTCCGTGAGATGTTCTTAAGAAATATAGCAGATGTCACTTTGACAAACTGTGAAACTTGTCATACTTCCACTTGCCTAACTCGCAACATGCAATGATGAATAATTTATTTTAACAGTGACGATAACATGTTTGGTGTAACTTGCTACGACGGAGATGATAACGCTACAGTTATATAGCGTAATAGCAGACTACAGACAAATTTATTTTATGATCGGATTCAAACGAGGGATAGTGCTGACTTAGTTCATGATCGGATTCATACGAGGGATAGTGTTACAAAGTCGTGAATACGTCTGGACAACATCAAACTCGGAGATGCTAGGGGAAACCTCAGTTTTTCATCACTTCGTGCATGCGTGATCTGTAAGTATTTGTAGATAGTTATTTCGTGCAGTTTTATGTCAGAGTTGATTGAACAATATATTACTTATCTTCCTAATGGAATAGTTGTATTATAAGGGGCCATAACTCTAACCAGGGTCGATATATTATGGACTATAATGTAAAGTGACCCTGCTCTAACCTTGTCCGAATTTGATATCTATTTGGTACTTTGAAGCTCTTGCTTCATCCATCGGATATTAAGAAACTCTTCTTTCTCTTCATCTGATACTATGAAGTTATTGCTGCTTCCATCTGATATGAAGGAACGCTTGCTTCTTTTCATCTGGTACTGCTTCCATCAGGTCCTGTGAAATTAATTAATCGTCAAACATTTTTATATATACAAATTATATCTAAACATATACGCGTTTTCATTAAATTAATGGGATTATTAATTGTTCATACATTCACATGTTTGCCTTTATGGTATATTTAGTTTCATATTAATTGGTCGTTTTCTTAGTAACCTCATGTGTAAACGGTTAGCTCACAGGCCTACGGTCTTTTGTGAAAAGAAAAAAACAACAGTTCTGTGTTCTTTTTTTATTCCATGTGTTGATTGGAATTGTTGAAGTTAACAATATATAACCTTTTAAAAAATAATACATAGACGTGTTAAATAAGTGTTGCCAACGCTTACATGTTATATAAAACGGGAGTGTCTATTGACACGTACGTAAAAATAGCACAACCGTAAGAGTAGGTCGATGGTATAAAATATACGTCCTGTTATGTTCTGTTAATCCTCTTCTACTTAGTGTTGAAAGTGTATAACCCGTGTGTCACGGTAAACTGAGGTATGACTTTATAATACTGATAATTAAATCATGCTGAGATAATTGACCGTTATTTGATATTTTTATATATGCCAAATACGTAAATGGCTGATAGGATATCTCAAAATCATTTAATACTGAACTTAACTACCTACACAGACGACCTTAAGGTTCATAATCCGACAACGAATTATGTTACAGAACGCATCCTGGATCACACCACGCATATAACTACTTTATGAGGTCTGTGGTCACAGTACGGCCGACAGCTTTACAAGTAAGCCAATGTTGCTGAACTTGTTGATGCCCCGCAACGAAAGTGGTGCCTGCATATAGTGTTATCCTTGTCTGTCCGGACGTACGTGAGTCACGTCCGTACGTCCCGTTTTTACATTCAAGTGTTTTATTAAGTCAATTTCTCAGATACCAAAAGCTATACAGTGTTCAAACTTCATAAACATTTACATCTATATGGCAGCAATATGTTTCTACCCGAATCAGGTCAATTAAATGACCGTGACCTACTATTTACACGTCGTTAAGTATTACATCAAAGTTTTTCATTCAAGTTTTTTACATCAAAGGTTTTTGTTAAGCACATTTCTCCAACACCAGATGCCTTAGATCTTTCAAACTTTACAAATGTTGATAATTACATGACAGCGATATGTTCCTATGAAAAGTGGGACGATATGAATTACCTTGGCCTACCTTTGGCACTTTCATAATTTACATTGAAGTTTTACATTCAAGTGTTTTATTAACTCAGTTTCTCAGATACCAAAAGCCATACAGTTTCCAAACTTCATACACACTTACATCTGTATGACAGCAATATGTTCCTACCCAATCAGGTCAATATAAATGACATTGACCTACTTATTACACTTTGTTAATGTACATCAAAGTTTTTTATTCAAGTTTTTTTTACATCAAAGTTTTTTGTTAAGTCCATTTCTCCAACACCAGATGCCCTAGAGCTTTCAAACTATACAAATGTTGATAACTGTATGACAGCGATATGTTCCAATTAAAAGTGGGTCAATATGAATTACCTTGACCTACCTTTGGCACTTCGTTAATTTACATTGAAGTTTTACATTGAAGTTTTTTATTAACTCAGTTTCTCAGATACAAAAGCCATACCGTTTCCAAACTTCATACACGCTTACATCTGTATGACAGTAATATGTTCCTACCCAAAACAGATCAATATAAATGACCTTGACCTTCTTTTTACACTTTGTTAATTTACATTAAAGTTTTACATTCAAGTGCTTTATTAAGTCTATTACTCTGATACCAGAAGCAGAACAGCTTTTAAACTTCATACACACTTATATCTATATGACAGCAATATGTTCCTACCCAAATCAGGTCAATATAAAGGACAATGTCCTTCTTTTTACACTTTGTTAATTTACATTAAAGTTTTACATTCAAGTGCTTTATTATGTCTATTACTCTGATACCAAAAGCAGTACAGCTTTTAAACATCATACACACTTACATCTATATGACAGCAATATGTTCCTACCCAAATCAGGTCAATATAAATGACCTTGACCTTCTTTTTACACTTGGTTAATTTACATTAAAGTTTTACATTCAAGTGCTTTATTATGTCCATTACTCTGATACCAGAAGCAGTACAGCTTTTAAACTTCATACACACTTACATCTACATGACAGCAATATGTTCCTACCCAAATCAGGTGATTATAAATGACCTTGACCTTCTTTTTACACTGTTAATTTACAATAAAATATTACATTGACGTTTTTAGATCACCTGAGCCAAAGCCTCAAGCTGATCTTTTGGGATCACTCTTCGTTCGTCGTACGTCGTCGTTAACGTCTTCTCCTCAGAAACCGCTCGCCCAATTTTGACAAAACTTCACATGGATTATCCTTAGATGAATGGTTTTTAGATTTATTAAAATTAGGTCAACGTGACATCCAAGATGCCCTCCATTACCATATATGGACGAAACCTTAAACACAATTTTCTTAAGAACCGCTGGACAGATTTCGACAGCTTTTCTTTTAAAATGATCGCCATTGCCTAGACTATCAATTCAGATGAAGTCCTCGGGTCAAAAATAGTCGTGCCCCTGGGGCAAAGTTTGTATATTGAGGTTTTGCATGTTTTTCTATAGACTAATACAACTTTAAAACATCTTCTTTTCTGAAACCACAAGGCAAAGAGCTCTCATATATAACAAGTAGCATCAGCTAGTGGTCCTCTACCAAGTTTGTTCAAATGGTAACCCTGGGATAAAATTTGGCCCCGTCCCAGGCGTTACAGTTTTACATAGGGGGAAAATCTTCTTCTCTGAAACTACAAGAGCCAGAGGTTTAATATTTTGCATTTACTGTAAGCTTATTGTCCTTTACCAAGTTTGTTTAAGTGGTGACCCTGGGGTCATATTTGGCCCCGCCTCAGTGGTCACATGTTTTACATAGACGTGTATAGGGAAACACTTTTAAAAAATCTTCTTCTCTGAAACTGCAAGAGCCAGAGGTTTAATATTTTGCATTTGCTATAAGCTTATGTTCCTCTACAAGTTTGTTCAAATGGTGACCCTTGGACCAAGTTGGCCCCGTCCCGGGCGTCACAGTTTTACATAGATTTATATAGTAAAAAAACTAAAACATCTTCTCTGAAACTACAAGAGCCAGATGTTTAATATTTTGCATTTACTATGAGGTTATGGTTCTTTACCAAGTTTATTCAAATGATGACTTTTTGGCCCTGCCCCAAGAGTCACATGTTTTACATAGATTTGTATAGGCAAACCCTTAAAAAAAATCGTCTTCTCTGAAACCACAAGGCACACACCTCTCAGCCCTATGGTCACATTTGGTATGGTCCCTATGGTCTTCATTGGATATTTGATCTTTACCAAACTTTGTCAGCGTTTTACATGTTGTTAACACAACGGAGGCCACATTTCCTGAACAATTTTAACCAAACTTGCACAGATTGTATATGACCATAATATTTCGAAGAAGTTCGATAATGGGCCAGTACTCAGGTGATCGATTTAGGACTAGTCTTGACCCACTTGTTTATTAAATGAATTACTCACATACCAAAAGCCTTACAGTATTCAAACTTCATACACGCTTACATCTATATGGCAACATTATGTTCCTACCCAAATTAGGTCCATATAACATGCCTTTAAATATTACACTTAATATTTTTTTACTCCCATTTTGTAAGCAACCGATAACCTTTTAGCGGGGCATTCGGGTCCCTTGGACACATTTTCTAGTTTCTGCCAGTGTTTTATTAAGGAGAATAACAGAAACTGTTAGCCTACTATTGGCATGGTATGTTTATTGATAGAAAATCGTATATCATTTTTTTCCAGGATTGCTTTTTTTATCTGCCACAGCTGTCGTAAAAGGAGCACGATGAAACTCTACTCTTATTTATTAATTAAATATGGCAGTAATCACTCCGTTTTGCGAACTATTGCGTGACTATAGCGTTGTGTTCTGAAGCACTCGTTAGCTGAACTTGAGAGATGTGAGATGTTTGCGGCTTGCGACACAGTACTTATAAGGCGAATTGGAAAGCTATTAAAATTACAGATTTTCACGTGGCCAGAGTATTTAACCAAATTGTCTTCCAATTTTGATATTTTCATTTTTCAGAAAGCACAGACGTTCTGAACACGAAAAACTGCTCTTCTGTTATTGGACAGTTCCTGACACGTGATACAAACTATGAACTCCAGCAGCAAATGTGACGTAGAAATCAGTATAACGCTGGATGGAGATGAGACTGTAGAATCCGTTCCGGAGTACCTCCAGGACGCCTTCCTCTGTACTTCACAGAATAGAAAGACAGACCATCAGAAACCCGTGACTTTACCGTTGAGATACGCCCAGTGGGTAAATAACTGTACAGACTGTGAGAAAGAAAGAATAGGAAAGACATTAATGGGTGATAACATAGTAGACAGGGAAAGGGATTTAAGTACTGCTTTGAAATGGATTAAACAAGAAATGGTAAGACAATTTACAGACAATGTTTAATTTTTCAGTTTGGATAGTGTTAAAATAAATTTGAATGTTTATAGATGTCTGAACTATTGAGAGAGATGGCGCCATGACGCATGCGTCAAAACATAGCCAGAAGTATTGACCATCAAACTCGTGAAATATATGTATACAAATCGAAAAGGAAATGTAGCATTCACAGAACGCAGCACAACACATTCTAAACAAACAACTATCGCAGCACAACACACATTCTAAACAAACAACTATCGCAGCACAACACACATTCTAAACAAACAACTATCGCAGCACAACACACATTCTAAACAAACAACTATCGCAGCACAACACACATTCGAAACAAACAACTATCGCAGCAAAACACACATTCAAAACAAACAACTATCGCAGCACAACACAGTCTAAACAAACAACTATCGCAGCACAACAAACATTCAAAACAAACAACTTTCGCAGCACAACACACTCAAATTAAACAACTACCGCAGCACAACACACATTCAAAACAAACAACTATCGCAGCACAACACACTCAAAACAAACAACTATCACAGCACAGCACACATTCAAAACAAACAACTATCGCAGCACAACACACATTCAAAACAAACAACTGTCGCAGAACAACACACATTCAAACAAACAACTATCGCAGCACAAACCACATTCAAAACAAACAACTTTCGCAGCACAACACACTCAAAATAAACAACTATCGCAGCACAACACACATTCAAACCAAACAACTATCGCATCACAACACATTCTAAACAAACAACAATCGCAGCACAACACACTCAAAAATAAATAAAAATCGCAGCACAACAAACATTCTAAACAAACAACTATCGCAGCACAACACACATTCAAAACAAACAACTATCGAAGCACAACACACATTCAAAACAAACAACTATCGCAGCACAACACATTCTAAACAAACAACTATCGCAGCACAACACACTCAAAACAAACAACTATCGCAGCACAACAAACATTCAAAACAAACAAATTTCGCAGCACAATACATTCTAAACAAACAACTATCGCAGCACAACACACATTCAAAACAAACAACTATCGCAGCACAACACACTCAAAACAATCAACTATCGCAGCACAACATACACTCAAAACAAACAACTATCGCAGCACAACAAACATTCAAAACAAACAACTTTCGCAGCACAACACACTCAAAATAAACAACTATCGCAGCACAACACACATTCAAAACAAACAACTATCGCAGCACAACACACATTAAAAAAAAACAACTATCGCAGCACAACTCACTCAAAACAAACAACTATCACAGCACAACACACATTCAAAACAAACAACTATCGCAGCACAACACACATTCAAAACAAACAACTATCGCAGAACAACACACATTCAAACAAACAACTATCGCAGCGCAAACCACATTCAAAACAGACAACTATCGCACCTCACAACACATTCAAAACAAACAACTTCGCAGCACAAAACACATTCATAACAAACAATTATCGCAGCTTAACACACGTTCAAAACAAACAACTATCGCAGCACAACACAATTCAAAACGAACAAAATTCGCAGCACAATACACATTCCACAAGTATTGACCATCAAACTCATGAAATATAGGTATAAAAATCAAAAAAGAAATGTAGCATTCACAGAACTCAGTCAACTAAAGACGCGTATTCAAAACAAACAACTATCGCAGCACAACACACATTCAAAACAAACAATTATCGCAGCACAACACATTCTAAACAAACAACTATCGCAGCAAAACACACATTCAAAACAAACAACTATCGCAGCACAACACACATTCAAAACGAACAACTATCGCAGCACAATACACTCAAAACAAACAACTATCGTAGCACAACATACATTCAAAACAAACAACTATCGCTGCACAACACACTCAAAACAAACAACTTTCGCAGCACAACACACTCAAAACAAACAACTATCGCAGCACAACATACATTCAAAACAAACAACTATCGCAGCACAACACACTCAAAACAAACAACTATCGCAGCACAACAAACATTCAAAACAAACAACTTTCGCAGCACAACACACTCAACATAAACAACTATCGCAGCCCAACACATATTTAAAACAAACAACTATCGCAGCACAACACACTCAAAACAAACAACTATCACAGCACAGCACACATTCAAAACAAACAACTATCGCAGTACAGCACACATTCAAAACAAACAATTATCGCAGAACAACACACATTCAAACATTCAACTATCGCAGCACAAACCACATTCAAAACAGACAACTATTGCAGCTCACAACATATTCAAAACAAACAACTTCGCAGCACAAAACACATTCACAACAAACAATTATCGCAGCACAACACACGTTCAAAACAAACAACTAATACAGCACAACACAATTCAAAACGAACAAATATCGCAGCACAATACACATTCAAAACAAACAACTTCGCAGTACCAATAATCGAAGCACAAGGCATATTCAAAACAAACAACTATCGCAGCACAACACACATTCAAAACAAACAACTATCGCAGCACAACACACTCTAAACAAACAACTATCGCAGCACAACACACATTCAAAACAAACAACTATCACAGCACAACATACATTCAAAACAAACAACTATCGCAGCACAACACATTCAAAACAAACAACTATCGCAGCACAACACACATTCAAAACAAACAATTATCGCAGCACAACACACATTCAAAACGAACAACTATCGCAGCGCAACACACATTCAAAACAAACAATTATCGCAGCACAACACACATTTAAAACAAATAACTATCGCAGCACAACACATTCTAAACAAACAACTATCGCAGTACAACACACATTCAAAACAAACAACTATCACAGCACAACATACATTCAAAACAAACAACTATCGCAGCACAACATACATTCAAAACAAACAACTATCGCAGCACAACACATTCAAAACAAACAACTATCGCAGCACAACACACATTCAAAACAAACAATTATCGCAGCACAACACACATTCAAAACGAACAACTATCGCAGCACAACATACATTCAAAACAAACAACTATCGCAGCACAACGCACTCAAAACAAACAACTATCGCAGCACAACAAACATTCAAAACAAACAACTATCGCAGCACAACATACATTCAAAACAAACAACTATCGCAGCACAACACATTCAAAACAAACAACTATCGCAGCACAACACACATTCAAAACAAACAATTATCGCAGCACAACACACATTCAAAACGAACAACTATCGCAGCACAAAACACTCAAAACAAACAACTATCGCAGCACAACAAACATTTAAAACAAACAACTATCGCAGCACAACACACTCAAAACAAACAAGTATCGCAGCACAACACACTCTCAAAACAAACAACTATCGCAGCACAACACACTCAAAACAAACAAGTATCGCAGCACAACACACTCAAAACAAACAAATATCGCAACACAACACACATTCAAAACAAACAACTATCGCAACACAACACACATTTGAAAACAAATAACTATCGCAACACAACACACATTCAAAACAAATAACTATCGCAGCACAACACACATTCAAAACAAACAACTATCGCAGCACAACACACATTCAAAACAAACAACTATCGCAACACAACACACATTCAAAACAAATAACTATCGAAGCACAACACACATTCAAAACAAACAACTATCGCAGAACAACACACATTCAAAACAAACAACTATCGCAGCACAACAAACATTCAAAACAAACAACTTCGCAGTACCAACTATCGCAGCACAAGGTATATTCAAAACAAACAACTATCGCAGCACAACACACATTCAAAACAAACAACTATCGCAGCACAACACATATTCAAAACAAACAACTGTCGCAGCACAACACACATTCAAAACAAACAAGTTCGCACAACCACACACATTTATAATAAACAGCTATCGCAGCACAACAAACATTTAAAATAAACAGCTATCGCAGCACATATTAAAAACAAACAACTATCGCAGCACAACACATATTCAAAACAAACAACTGTCGCAGCACAACATACATTCAAAACAAACAAGTTCGCAGAACCACACACATTTATAATAAACAGCTATCGCAGCACAACAAACATTTAAAACAAACAGCTATCGCAGCACATATTAAAAACAAAGAACTATCGCAGCACAACACACATTCAAAACAAAGAACTATCGCAGCACAACACACATTTATAACAAACAACTATTGCAGCACAACACACATTTAAACAAAATACTATCGCAGGACAAGACACATTCAAAACAAACAACTATCGCAGCACAACACACTCAAAACAAACAACTATCGCAATGCAACATGCAATGAAAACAAACAACTATCGCAGCACAACATACATTCAAAACAAACAACTATCGCAGCACAACACACTCAAAACAAACAACTATCGCAGCACAACAAACATTCAAAACAAACAACTATCGCAGAACAACACACTCAAAACAAACAAGTATCGCAGCACAACACACTTTCAAAACAAACAACTATCGCAGCACAACACACTCAAAACAAACAAGTATCGCAGCACAACACACCCAAAACAAACAAATATCGCAACACAACACACATTCAAAACAAACAACTATCGCAACACAACACACATTTAAAACAATTAACTATCGCAACACAACACACATTCAAAACGAATAACTATCGCAGCACAACACACATTCAAAACAAACAACTATCGCAGCACAACACACATTCAAAACAAATAACTATCGCAGCACAACACACATTCAAAACAAACAACTATCGCAACACAACACACATTCAAAACAAACAACTATCGCAGAACAACACACATTCAAAACAAACAGCTATCGCAGCACAACAAACATTCAAAACAAACAACTTCGCAGTTATAACTATCGCAGCACAAGGTATATTCAAAACAAACAACTATCGCAGCACAACACACATTCAAAACAAACAACTATCGCAGCACAACACATATTCAAAACAAACAACTGTCGCAGCACAACACACATTCAAAACAAACAAGTTCGCACAACCACACACATTTATAATAAACAGCTATCGCAGCACAACAAACATTTAAAACAAACAGCTATCGCAGCACATATTAAAAACAAACAACTATCGCAGCACAACACATATTCAAAACAAACAACTGTCGCAGCACAACACACATTCAAAACAAACAAGTTCGCAGAACCACACACATTTATAATAAACAGCTATCGCAGCACAACAAACATTTAAAACAAACAGCTATCGCAGCACATATTAAAAAACAAAGAACTATCGCAGCACAACACACATTCAAAACAAAGAACTATCGCAGCACAACACAAATTCAAAACAAATAACTATCGCAGCATAACACATATTCAAAACAAACAACTGTCGCAGCACAACACAACATGCAAAACAAAACAACTTCGCAGCACAACACACATTTATAACAAACAACTATCGCAGCACAACACACATTTATAACAAACAACTATCGCAGCACAACACACATTTAAACAAAATACTATCGCAGGACAACACACATTCAAAACAAACAACTATCGCAGCACAACATACTCAAAACAAACAACTATCGCAATGCAACATGCAATGAAAACAAACAACTATCGCAGCACAACACACATTCAAAACAAACAAAAATCGAAACGAAACACGAAATCAAAACAAACAACTATCGCAGCACAACACACATTCAAAACAAACAAAAATGGCAAACGCAACAAGCAATGAAAACAAACAAGTATCGCAGCACAACACACATTCAAAACAAACAAAAATGGCAAACGCAAGACGCATTCAAAACAAACAACTATCGCAGCACAACACACATTCAAAACAAACAAAAATAACAACGCAACAAGCAATGAAAACAAACAAGTATCGCAGCACAACACACATTCAAAACAAACAAAAATGGCAAACGCAAGACGCATTCAAAACAAACAAGTATCGCAGCACAACACACATTCAAAACAAACAAAAATGGCAAACGCAAGACGCATTCAATACAAACAAAAATCACAACGCAACACGCAATCAAAACAAACAAAAATCGCAACGCAACACACATTCAAAACAAACAAAAATCGAAACGCAACACGCAATCAAAATAAACAACTATCGCAGCACAACACACATTCAAAACAAACAAAAATCGCAACGCAACACGCAATCAAAACATACAAGAATCACAGCACAACACACATTCAAAACAAACAAAAATCGCAACGCAACACACATTCAAAACAAACAAAAATCGCAACGCAACACACATTCAAAACAAACAAAAATCGCAACGCAACACGCAATCAAAACATACAACAGTCACATACAACAATCACATACAACAATCACATAGACCAATAGAAGCAAAGTATGCGACACCACAAACACATATATGTTGACAATAGGGGTACACATTTGGAAGATCAGCGCCGGGAGGTATTTGTTTACTCAATCGTATGACCCAGACTTTAAAACATTGAAAATCCTAACAATATTCGGACTCGCTTTGAGGCTCTTCAGTTTCAAATATACAGTAACTCAAAAATGCGCTTAACTAAACAATGAACAAGGAAACGGCTGAACTATACACTTGGCATAATTTATATAATATGATTTTATTTAATTAAAACTCTTCGACCATACACTATCTCATGTTGACTAATGAGGATTGGAAATTAACACGACTTCGACCCATGTAAGTTGTTTATTGCTTCTCTATGACACACCTGCATACTTCAGATATCATACATGACAGCTTCTACATCACATCTCATCTAATTAGTTTATGGCTTTAATTGACATGTTATGTATTACTGAATAGGTAATGAAATTATAAGAACTATATAGACACTGAATTATGCATGAAGTACTGAAGTGTTTAGTCCATAGACCCGTTGAGGGAGTACGTGAGGTTTGGAGCATTTGATTGTAAGTGGGGAATGTTTAAAGGTAACGATTAGGATCTACATTGCATTTATTGTGGCTTTGTTTTAAAAGTATAATAGCACTTAAGCCAGTGCTAGAGGGTGAGGTATAAGAAGTGTTGCACCTTATAGTATATTACCTTACATGAACAAACTCGGTAAAACCGAGTCTGCGACTTTTCTCTCCTTTTTGTGTTCGTTGTTTCTAATGGATCCCCTTGTAATACTTAGTGTAGTTACGGTTGCTAAGGTTACATTATTTTAAAGTTAGATTAGGAATAGAGTAGTGCTAGCAAGTATAAGGAAGAAGCTATGTTTATCACTGTGTAGGGTTATATGGGGTTAGGGTTACTTTCGGGTTTATTTGTGGAGTTGTTTACGGTTAGGTTTAGGATTAGGTTAGTTAAAGTTAGGGCATCGTTAAAATAAAAGTAGCATTGCTTTGATCTGACGGGTATCTCCTAAACCTGACCACGTGACGGGTATCTCCTAAACCTGACCACGGGACGGGTATCTCCTAAACCTGATCACATGACGGGTATCTCCTAAACCTGACCACATGACGAGTATCTCTTAAACCTGACCATGTTCAGTTTGAAGTACACGAACGTAACTCAGAACAAATCATCGAACTCACGACCCCTGTCTACAGCTTGGTGATGGTGTATTTAACATGTCCAAGTAACAAATGTAATATTCTCAATCGGTGGCAAAATACATAGATGGTCCAATGACAAGAATAGACATACTCGTGCACTAATGATGTATCATTTGTGTATTTTGTCGTTGATTGCCATATAGACCTGTGCCAAATACTAATACACTATCGCACTGTCCCCTAGATTGGTCGAACGTCGACTTGTAATAAAGAACAGAAGGGGAGATTCTAAGTATAGTTATGTGTTTTGTAAGTAAAATTAAACACACGGACTGGTTGTTTAAATAATCTCTCTCTCTCTCTCTCTCTCTCTCTCTCTCTCTCTCTCTCTCTCTCAGCGTTACTTTGATGTGTCCATAGACATAACCTCGTCCGTCGGGTCCTGCATGTGGGACTGTACCTCCGAGCACGTCAAATTACCATAGCTATTCCATATTAGGAGTATATGGCACATATTCCATATTAGGAGTATATGGCACCGTTCCCTGGTTCATATGTAGGCCGCTAAATGACAATAGTGTGTGTTGAAGAGTCATTAAACAAAAAAATCATCTCAAAAATGATCTCTTGTCTGATCTCAGTAACTGTATACGTATCTGTTTTGCGAATGAGCTGCTTTTGAAGTGTAAATAATAGTGTTCACCATCCCATTTTCAGGTTAAAATCCATTTAAGGCAAATCGATCGCCGTGTCAATATTCTTTACAAAACGGGGGTTATTATTTAATCATTACGCTGATCTTACATAAATATGGGTCAGCTGACACTAGTTAACTACGTGTAAAGATAAATATCGTTTGAAAAATAACACAATACAAAGTAGTTATCTACAAATGTCAATGGAACTTTTGTCACGTTTGGTTGATAATATGACAGATAAAAGTATTGTATCAAAATGATTACTTATGCATATGATCATTCTGCTCTGTATAGATTGGTCGTAAGCAACACTTTTGATATTCTGAATTTTACCATCAAATCTGTGTAACCGGGTTCAGGTAAACGGTGAATAATCGATTCCAGCCGTATTTCCTCGATAGCTCAATGATTAGAGCGCTGGAGCGGTAAACCAGAGACCCTGGGTTCAAGTCCCGGTTGAGGACAGATTTTTTCACTACCTGTTATATTTGGGGGCTCGTCCGGGAGCATCCTGAGAAACACCGGACGAATTCCAGTCTGGTGGGGTGTATGTAACCGTGTACAGGTAAATGGTGAATAATCGATTCCTAGCCATATGTCATCGATAGCTCAGTGGTTAGAGCGGTGGTACGGTAAACCAGAGACCCTGGGTTCGAGTCCCGGTTGAGGAACGATTTTATCACCACCTGTTATATATGTTTGGTCACGTTTTTATTATGAGTGCTTATTGAACAAAACTTAATTCAAAAATACAGCTTAAATAAACGTACTCTATACACAGTACGAATGTTGCCCTAACAGGGTAATACTTTGTTACGTATGCACTTAAGTTCTTGCATGTTTATATGTTGTTGTTGATATTTTTGTGCGTGTATTTCCATTTATGTCTGTGAACCAATGAATTATAACGCCAGTGGATGCATACCAATCCAGGGGTCTAAATAAATACTGAAAAGGCCATACATTTTAAGCAAGAAACACACAAACAGGAGATATTTGTTGTTTTGTTTATCCTGTCTTCAATAGACTTGTTGCCAACATTAAACACGTTTGACATCTAAAATCAAATCACTGGTTTTAAACTAATCATCGCCATTTGTTTTAAGACAAAAGAAACAAATGAAGAATAAAACAACAACGTAAGTTCTAACCGATCTTAAACAAATATTGTTTTCAGTAAAGTCTTGCAGTTTAATGACAATAAACATGTTTCCAACTGTTTTTATTAATATTTTCAGATCCTAATGAAAGAACAGGATAATGCTTTGATGAAACAATTTACTAACATGCGATCGCGGATTGTACACTTACGAAGCCTCTACGAGTTCAACAGCTCCAACTCGGACCTCAGCCATGATGGCAGTGCGTTCTCTCTGGACGAGATGACGCTAAATCCGCTGCCGTTAACCAAAGATTACCTCGCTAATACGGACTTTGAACTGACAGAGTTTAGGGAGCGTACTACGTCATTGCTTCCACCCAAGGGACGTAATTCAGGACCGGTGACTAGAATAAAATGGAAAAGTAATGAGTATATTTGATAGCAGTGTCATCCTACAATGCGTATGGTGCTTATTCCGGGTATAGTTTACGCTGATAACTTATGCTAGTGTGAGACGATAACGAGGCTATACTTAAGTAAGACGATAGACCCAACAGGTCTGTATATGTGCTATCACAACAGAAGATAAGTGCAAATGAAGAAGTAAACCATGCTGGACATGAATCTCTCTGATCCTCTCTAGATCGACCAAACGGTTGTATATGCACATGTGCAATGCCTGAAACGCGTATTATACACGTTGTAATCCTCAGTACACGTAAACACGCAACACTCGCTGTTGAATAGCACAATGCTTGTGGTACGGACGTATATGAAATTGTAATTTCTTTTATCCACTTCCCCGAAAAAACGACCGTTTAGATTACATGCATCTATAAAAGATGAGTGTGGTTTGAATTGGAATGGTGTACTGTAAACTACAAGAAACCATTTGATGCATTTGATGCTGTGCATCAAAGTCGTCGGAAACAATATATTTTCGCAAAACTAAATCGTTGCATAAATACTTCTTAATCTGTTAAATGCCCGTTTCTGTTCTCGTTTTATTAATTGCGATTATATAAAGGACAGTAAACTGTTGTCGTTCATGTAGGTAAAATATTTACATGTGCCAGTTTACACTGTCTAGCCGGCCGACAGATGTGAAAAATGAGCCTAGAACCTTCTAACATTGCAGACGTTTACACACGCAGAGACATGACAAAGACATGCAATAAGCATGACAATAATGACGAACTGAACATGAATGAAGCGGACAAATAAACACAGTTACAAATTAACAAATGTATTAAATTGTACAACCACGATTTGTATATGAGGATTCCTATACAATATACTGAAATATGAGATCTTAACACATTTCAAAAAGTTATGAACAGTAACATATCAAATGAATATTAAAAGTTAAAGCATAATATACCATTTACAGACAATGATGAAACGAGTTTGATACATCAAATAATATTTGTGCATGATATCTGAATACTGCATTAAAATCAATGAAATAGTAGTGATAATTACCCGCATTGCTTATCAATACAATACAATACAATACAATACAATACAACAATACAATATAATACAATACAATACAATACAATACAATACAATACAATACAAATCTTTTATTCACTCAGTTCATACATATACATGAAAACATGAGGTAATGCATATAGAATATATCGTACAAGGCTCTATTACATGAGTTATTTATTATTAACAATATATTATTAGACTGATTTAAAGCAAGTGAATTTACTTTACTGTATTTATTGGAGGAGCTAAATTATATTCGCAATTTAAAACTGCATTTATCATTTATATATAGTTCATTTTCACCACACTGTCGAAGAAGTAATGTACAACCACACTCTCGTATGACTCAGTCTTTACACACATTTTTCAAATCTCATAATAACATATACGCATACATTTTTACTTGAATCTGTTCAATATTTGCTTTACAAATTCACACGCTTTTCTAAATTCTTTCTTGTTTGTTGAATTCATAATGTTGTAAAATGTATGTATATTCGGCTTTTTATAGTATTTCTTTTTCAAAAAAGTCTTTCGTAACATACTAAGTGTTTTTACATGTTAGAAGGTAATGGTATTCATCTCCTATATCTTCATTACATAAAGTACAGACTCTGTTATTATGCACAATTTTATTCCAGCGTCCAGTTTCAATTGGTAACTTATGGTTTCTTGTTCTAAACTTTACCATATACTTGAGTAGTTTACCGGGTGTATCTGTCAAGTATCTCTCAAAGCCAAATTTAGTTTTAAATAATCTGTATATATAATAACTAATAGAGTTTTCAACTGTTTTCATACCATTCGTTTAAACATAGATCTACGAGCTTTTGATGCGCAGATGCAATCAACCACTTACTATTTGGAAAGTCGTGCGTTTCCCAGATGCCACTAAACCCACATTTAATTAAGATTTCTTTGATACATTTAAGCCATTTAAAATTTAATTTTTTCTTTGTACTATTGCTATATTTGTATAAGCTATGCAATACTATGTACACATCATCAGCTGAGAGTTTATTACTTTCTGGAGACACTACCTTTGACCAAAATGATAACATTTTTGTGTAAATATCAATTGAAATTGGCTTAGTACCGGTTTCGCCATACACCATACAATTTGGTGTAGATGTTTTTATATTTAAGACGTGTTTTAAAAACTTTAATTGCACTCTTTCTATTATTTCTAAATTACCAAACCCCCAGATTTCACACCCATATAACAAAATAGGTTTAACTGTTTTATTAAAGATGTCAATTTGTAAATCGATTGGTAGACAAAGATGTTTTGCTTTCTTCAGAAGGCTGTAGAGAGCTCTAGTGGCTTGACTGTCAATATGTTTTTTAGCATTATAAAATGATCCACTTCTGCTAAATAATATTCCCAAATATTTGTACTTCGATACGATGTCTAAAGTGTCGTTATTTAATCTAAATGAATAATTTCCTGGTCTACCTTTCGAAAATACTAGAATTTTAGATTTTGATATGTTGACTGTGAGTTTCCATGTATCGCAATAAGTTTGATAAGTATTAAGGGCTTCTTGTAGGTCATCTGCTGTTTCGCATACAATAACAGTGTCATCTGCGTATAACAAAATAAATAGTTTTAAATATATAAGAACGTCGTTGTCTAATTCGTGTTCTCGACAGCTTACTCCGTTTACATTTTGATTTTGTGAAAAAAATGCATGCAAATCATTTAGATAAAAAGAGAACAATAACGGCGAGAGATTTTCCCCTTGCCGTACGCCTATATTACATTCAAAATAGTTGGACCTTACACCAATTAATGTTACACACGACTTGATATTGTTGTACATATTCCGTATAACGTTAAATATTTTGCCATTTATGTCATGTGATAATATTTTATACCATAATCCTGATCTCCAGACTGTATCAAATGCATTTTTTAAATCTATAAAAGCGCAAAAAAGTTTATTTCCTTTATTGCGTAAAATATCAATAAGAGAGTTAAGTATAAACATATTATCAACAGTAGAGAAGTTTTTTCTAAATCCAGCTTGATAGCTATTAATACGATCGAATCATCTGCAAACTTCGTTAACCTAGCATTCAATATTGCTGTGGATAATTTACCAAGACAATTTAATAGAGTAATAGGTCTGTAATTTTCTGGTTTCAATGAATCGCCTTTTTTTAAAAAAAATGGATTTATTATACCAATTGTCCACGATTCTGGAACTATTCCGGTGTTCAATACTAAGTTGAATAATTTAAAATAAATGTTTTTCATGACCGGAAGTGTAGTTTTAATATGTTCGTTTAAAATGTTATCTATGCCACTTGCTTCATAATTTTTTTACATTCGTGCTATCAGCAGCGTTCGTGTTTAACACTGATTACCATTGACTGCAACTGTGTGATTTATGAATATTATGTAACATCAAATAAAAAAATAATTAAAAAATCGCTTCCGACGGCTTAAATGCCTTTTCAGATATTTGACTATGCTAGTTATAAAACTGGCTTTTATGGTTTATCTTCTGTGCCTACCACAGCGCTCTGTCTCGCTCCCTTCATAAAGTAGATAGAGAATACGCCGCAATTCCAAGTCGCATTTTCCGGCGAGGTTTCCAGGGACATAGCCTTGTTGAACCGTAAATTTCACAGAAACAATTTTTTCACCCGTGGGAGGAATTCGTTCACACGTGGGAGGAATTCGTGCGCTTCAAACTTTTGTTACAAATACGGCCGTAAATATCACTAATCGAAAATGTGACATATACGTTTGACTTTTTTTTTACTTTTTCGTACGAACGTATTTTTCACAGCCAGCTGACAAGATACAGTTTATCGCTTATATCATACAACTGGTATGTTAACAGTCTAGCGGCCACATTTTTCAAGCAATCTTGACCACCCTTTGATAAAACATAAATGACCAAAAGATCTCGGCCAAGTTTGATTATGGGCCAGATCGTACAAGTATGACCAGAGTTATGGCCTATGATTTAGCAAAAATGCCATATTCTACCTTGTTCACACACTACAGTATCTGAATCATATTAATGTGAATGTTAATGCCTAGTAAGACCAGAGTTATTTCCCTTGATTTAGAAAGAAACTGTAGATCTTGTTAACACCCTAGAGGCTTTATTTCAAGACCAATCTTAAAAATAATTGGACAGAATGTGTATGACTATAAGATCTCGGCCAAGATCGAGTATGGGCTAGAAACACCAGAGTTTGCCCTCGATTTAACAAAAAATGTCATATTGCATTTGGTCAAGTTAAACTTTTGCTTAGATAGGATCATTAAAAGCAGAGTTATGCGCCCCCTGATTTAGCAATGATTGTTCTATTGGTTGATGCAAGTACCAAATTTGGTATGTGGATACATATTGGGATACTGAGATGCTGGGTGCCAAAACTGGGTCACTGTGATCTTAACCTTCAAGGTTAGAAATAGAAAAATCTAGTAAGGACCATAACCCATAGATTATACTACAGCATCTAGAGGTACCTATCTAGGTACGTTGATTAATTTTAGGACGACAGAGTGCCACGTACCATTATTGGATAATTTGACGATTTCCTGGGTTTTAACACCTTAGTTAGCCCCTTAGTTTTAACAAGCCCATAGATGGTAACGACTATGCTCTACCGAGCTGTGACTTGAAATCACTTGCCCCTCACCGCTGTAGGTTCGATCCCTCAGGGGCCTAGGAATCTTTATGTGAGGAAGCTATCCAGCTGGCTTGCGGAACGTCGGTGGTTCTACCCAGGTGCCCGCCCGTGCATGAAAATTGCCCGGAGGGGCACCTGGGGTCTTCCTCCACCAATGGAAGCTGGAAAGTCGCCATATGACCTTAGCTGTTGGTGCGACTATAAAATCCAATTCAATCAATCTACCGAGCTATCCGGGAACAACTAAATGTCGGCTACTTAGTCTCTATACAAGTATACTCTGATTAAAGATACAACTTACGTGCGTATAAGCGTTTATTTATCCTCGCTGTATTGCACTAAGCATTTTAGAGAGCAGGCCTCGGTTTAAAGTCTCATCCGAAGGACTGGTAAGGTAGGAAATACTTTTTTGAAATATTTCGATAATTAACCCAAATTCGGTCAAGCTGGGATTGAACGCAGGATCCCTGGGTTACTAGCCGCGATGCTAACCATTACACCACGGCGCTACTTGTAGATACAACTTATCATGAATGTTGCGCTTTGACCTTTAACCACCGGGAAAGAAAATAATGCATTTTGCGGATCGTTTGGATATATTGTAGCGAGGTACTTGTTAATTCAACGGATATGTTTATGTAGATTTGCGATGTGGTTTTGCTACAGATATTTACGGAAAGACAGATAACTTGCCAAAATCGAATACTTTAGCTCGCACTGCATAATTTATGCATCTGCCATTCGACGACGTTATGGCACATAAATGTGTTACCCCTGTCCATCCGTGCGTGCGCCTGTCCGTCCGAAATTGCATGTCGGCTCCATAACATTCGCACAATTATTTCTCATATAAAACAATGGTGCGCAGCGCGCAACGGCCGGGCGGCTATATTCATGGTCAATGTCGCTGGGCGCTTAGAGGTCATAGAGTTTGTATGGACATTCGTGTCCGCTCTGTATATTCCACATACATAGACCGTTTTTCAAATTACTCATGACACATTTATTCCTCATAACACAAGCGTGCAACCGCCAGGCGGCTACCTTCAATGTCAAGGTCACACTAAAGCAGGGGCACCCATGTAGTAAGGACACATTTGTAGGTACTGTACCTTTATGAAAGGGATTTACCTGTATTGATATGTTCATTTGTTTCGTTTACGGACAAACATGTAACCATTAAAATATGGTAAACGTCGCGTGATTTTACCTTACGACTGTTCTATGTTATTTTTGCATCAAACGCCAAGTTATTAAAACCTCCCGTTTAACGGACCAGATGATGTAAAATATTTTTATAAAAAGACTATAGAAGCCCGATGTTTCGATAACGAAGCGAAAAGATGCGACGACGAAGCGCGAAGGTGCGATGGCTGCACCTTCGCGCATCGCCATTGCACATTCGCGCAACGCCATCGTACCTTTGCGCTTCGCCATCGCATCTTCGGGCACCACCATCGCATCTTCGTGCATAGTCATTACATCTTCTGGCACCGCCATCGCACGTTCGCGCATCACCATTGCACATTCGCGCAACGCCATCGCACCTTCACGCATCGCCGTTGCACCATCACGCATCGTCATCGCAGCATCGGCCTTTAGGCAATGCACGAAAACACGATGATGGAGCACGAAGACGCACCGGAGAAGCGCGAAGAACACGATTCAAAATGTCAAAGTTATTTCGCGCTTCGCCGTCTCTTCCTAATGGATCGTATGAGAGAAAACCAAAAAGGTACACCGTACAGCTGTACACAAGCCAAATTAATACATTGTTTGTTGCAGTTAAAACTGCACACCATTAATGGGAATTCTATTCTATTCTATTCCATTCTGTTCAGTTCTGTTCTGTTCTGTTTTATTCTCTGTTCTGTTCTGTTCTGCTCTGTCGTGTTGTGTTGTGCTCCGCCTATTTTTCTAATAATGTTAATTTTCGCCGATCTGTATGTACAAGAGACGTTTTCGTCTAAACAATCATTTATTGCATATTTGTTCGTGCTCTTTTAACATGTGAAAAATACGTTTTTGCTCTACTAGGGGTAGAGATGCCAAACGTAAATTTCACAAATTTGTGACATATTTGTGCGATTTTTGTGAAATATCCGCACGTATTCTTCACATGTGTGAAGCGGACAAATTAAAACAAGTCTAAATTAATTTAAAATAAATTAAGAGATCTAGGGGCAATAACTCCGAAAATATTGACGGTACCCTTTTTTAAACACTTACGTCTTTAAATTTGTTCTTTATTTCTGTGTGTGTTTGTGGTTGACTGTCGTCCTTGTTTTTTTCTCTGTGTGTTTGTGGTTGACTGTCGTCCTTCAATGCTGCTTTTCCTGATCGATTTTTATATCTATATTTACGTGTCAGAAACAAACCTTCGTTAAAGAAAATCAATGAACACTTTTATTATAAACAGTATATATTTAGAGCTTTAAAGAAATATAAAAAGATCGGACAGGGAGAGTAGCATTCAAGGGACAGTCAACCACAAAACACAGAAACAAACACGCAAACAGACAAGCCTATGTCTGACACTCTGAAAAGCAAAAATATAGCGCAATTAACACAGTGTGTGGACAATACGATAGATCTACAGTGTTATTTATGTATCAGACCTTGATATGTTTTAGAAATATGGCAGAGGTCATTTCGACAAACTGTAAAACCTGTCATACTTCCACTTGCCTAACTCGGAACATGTTATGAGGAATACCGTATTCCAACAGAGTGACCATAACTAACTAGGCGGATATGACGACCATCCGATTATGATGAATTACAGATAATAGCATTAATGGGACTTGAATTGGATTGACAAACAGCAGCCTCATGACATAGTATCATTGCTGATTTATTTTATGATTGTATGCAAACGAAGGATAGTTGTGATTACGTCTGGACAACATCAAACCCGGAGCTGCTGGGGGAAACCTCAGTTTAGCAACGGATATATGCACTATACTCATCATTACTTTGTGCAGACATGGGCTGTACGTATTTATCATTATTTATTTCGTCCAGTTTCGGCATCACATTTATTGATTAAAGAAATATATTACTTATCTTCTTAATGGCGTATTTTTATTATAATGGGCCATAACCATAACTCTTGTGTTAATAATCTGATATAGCCTTATCCGAGTTTGATATCAAAAATCAAGAGTGAAATATTGTAATGACCTCAGTCCTCAGTGAGGGGTACACATGTATGCTTGGAGTAAGACAAGGGGAATGTTTATCACCTTTTCTTTGTTCTATGTTTCTAAACGATATTGAAGATGAATTTATAAAACATGGTATTGAAGGAATTAATGTTAATATGTTTAAAGTATTCCTCATATTGTATGCTGATGATATTGTTATATTTACACACAGTAGTATAGAATTACAAACTAGTTTAAATTTGCTATAGGGATATTGTAATAATTGGAAACTTGTAAATACATCAAAAACTAAGGTCATGGTATTTAAAAAGTGTGTCTCATTACCGAGAAATTTAACTTTTCATTTAAATGGTAGTGCATTATATATTAATAGGTTCAACTATTTCGGCATAGTCTTTATAACGGGTGGATCATTCACCGGCAACACTTGCAGGACAGGCTTTAAATGCTATATTTAAAATGAACAAATGCCTATATACATTTACTGAGTTATCATGTATAGAACACAGATTAGATTTATTTGATAAATTAATCACGCCAATATTGAACTATGCAGTTTGCTGTTTTACAAAAGGCTAATGCAATATAATTTGTGCATCTTAAATTCTGTAAGAATATATTAAGTGTAAAGAAGACAACGCAAAATGATTTTATATATGGAGAGTTGGGTAGAAAATCCTTTCTTTGTCAACGGCATTTTATTATAATAAAGTACTGGCTCAAAATAATACATAGTAGTGAAAATAAGTATGTAAAAATAGTTTATGATATGATGATCAATGACATAACTGGCCAACCGAATAAATTAAACTGGGCTTTACCATTACGTGATCTTCAGTGTAATATGGGTTTCCGTGATGTGTGGTTAGCACAAAGCCTAGGAAATGTTGAAATATTGTTGATTGATTGAATTGCAAGAATCACGTAGAGCTTTATTTTATAATTGTATAGAGAATTTTAGATTTCAACCCTACCTAATGTGTAATATATCGAAATTTAGGCAATATACTGGGCCCATTTGTTGAATTTGTGAATGGTGAGCGGCACTTTTTAGTAAAAGTGGTATCTTGGTGTTTTTATATTAATTTGGGTATGCTTTGAGTTCGATTATGGTGTATACCAAGCTGAAATTTGACAGGAAAGGCAATTTTTGGGACATTCCATTGTTTATTGATAATTTTACTTGAATTTTATTTTTTAAATAAACGTTTTACACATGTTCTCGATTTTCTCTACATATTTTGACTTAATATACATTGACTTTTCATAGAAATATTATTTCAAGCTGAATTATAACGGGAAATGCAATTTTTGGGATATTTTATAATCTTTTGATGATTTTACTGGGAATTTTTTGAATATTTTTTTAAAATAAACATTTTACATTAGTCATCCATTTTCTCGACATATTTTTACTTCATATACATGGACTTGTCATAGGAATAATATTTCAAGCTGAATTTTGACAGGAAAGTCAATTTTGTGGACATTTCATTGTTTTTTGATAATTTTACTAGGAATTTTTCGAATATATTTATAAAATAAACATTTCAGTTACATCAGTTATCAATTTTCTATATATATTTTGACTTCATATATACCACATGAATAATATTTCAAGCTGAATGGTATCAGGAAAAGCAATTGTTGGGACATTTCATTCTTTTTTGGAAAAAACAATTAAAATAAACATTTTACACCAGTTATCAATTTTGACTTCATATACATTGACTTTCAAAGGAATAATAGGTCTAACTGAATTTTGACAGGAAAGGCAATTTTGGGGCATTTCATTGTTTTTTGATAATGTTAGTGGGAATTTTTGGATTCTTTTTTTATAAACATTTTACACTATGCATCAGTTTTCTCGACATATTTTCACTTCATATCCATTGACTTATCATAGGAATAATATTTCAAGCTGAATTTTGAAAGGAAAGACAATTTGGGGGACCTTTCATTGTTTTTTGATAATTTTACTGGGAATTTTTGGAATATGTTGGTATAAAATAAACATTTTACATCAGATATAAATTTTCTCTACTTAGTTTGACTTCATATACATTAAATAACCATAGGAATAATAGTTCAAGCTGAATTTTGAGGAAAGGCTTTTTTTTTGATAATTTAACTGGGAATGTATGGAATATTTTATCAAACTATATAGTCCACATTAATTATGCTTAGTCTTTATACTTAATGACTGAACCTGTTTTCATACTTACATAAGAATTAGGTGCCTGTTGTGTGACCTGTTTTTGTTCATATGTATGCTGTATTCAAATAAGTTCATCATGCTCTTAAAATCACACATTGCTGTGATGTTTTAATTGGATAATTGCATTTGAGTCATCTTCAGTGAAGGGTCATACACTGTTTTTTGTTTTTGTTTTCTTTAGCAAGAAATAAGTTCAGTACAGCTTAAATACATAATAATTGGCTAAAGACATGGCTAAACACTGTTTTCACCACATGTTCATTCTATTTTCAACGGCACATGTAGCTGTTGTATAGCACAGTCACCGTGTTTCCAATACTGATGTTGCACCAATCCCGTAACAAGTTAAAAAAAAGACTAACTTATGGGAATCCATAACCGTCAAAATGTGAACATTTTACAAACCATTCAATGACAGGCCGTTTAATTAACATGAAGTCATTTGATGACGTACTTATTGATTCGATGCGACGTGTAAACTCTGTTCGTTCGTTACAAAGTGAATTAGTACGGTTCGAAGTCATTGAAAGAACTCCCTGCATTTTTTTTTTATCATAAAGCCAGTAATTATGTAGGGGAGATAACACTGCAAGTAATCTGGCAAATATCGACAGTGCTGCCGCCATCGTACCGTTTCACTTTACACGTAATGAAATCAGTTTCTGTCGAACGGATTGTGTTTGCATTGCACCGACTTTGTTTTCGTCCGATTATTTTACTGACACCAGACTAAATGTGTTTGCGTTAAACTGATTCATATTACATCATACTGATTTACTTTGTGTGTATCACTTCACATTTTTCGACGAATCGTTTAAGTTTTCATCGTACCGACTTGTATTTTATTGTATTGTATTAGTTTTTTTGTCAAATGGTTTGTCATTGCACGGAATGATTTCTATTTGCGTCGAATGGTTTGAAATTGTACACCATCATTTCACTTCGAACCGTATTAATTCACTTTGTAACGAATGAACAGAGTTTACACGTCGCATCGAATCAATATGTATGTCATCAAATGACTTCATGTTGAATTACACGGCCTGTCATTGAATGGTTTGTAAATATCCACATGTTAACGGTTATGACTTCCCATACTAACTTACTTGTTGGAACATGATCACCGCGTTTTAAGCTCACTGATGAAGTCCAACAGCAGAGCCAGAGTTGCTTTGATCGTTCGAGGCAGATCTTGTACCGTTTAGATGCGAGAAATTATTTTTTCAAGTAATATACAATAACGAAATTGTGCAGCTGATGACCTCACAGACGAATTTAAACACGGTCATCACTAAGTACAAGTGATTTCACCTTTCTGCAATCATCGACTGAGGAAGCTGATACACATTATGAAGTACACAACTTTTTCCTGCTACTAGTATTTCATTTACCGCATTTACAGCGTCAACAACGGTGGCTTATAAAAGGCAAGAAAAGGCGGTATATTCCAACTAAAGCCATGTTCAACAACCTACCAATGGGATCAGGGATGGCCTTTTGCCATTTCATGCGTTAACAAAATGCAACACCACTTCCTTTGCAAACCACACCAAGCACGTATCATGGAAGGTATTTCAAGAGCACCATAACCTACTTAATGATTTAGGTGGGAGACCTTACAAAAAACACAATCAAGACTGCAGAGAATTTTGTCTGCAGAACATATAATGCAACAGACGGAATATGTAGCCTTTATTTCACTTGTTACAGGTGCATTATCAAACCATTATACGGAAACAGACTGACTGTGCTAAACCAGAGCTACCAGTGCCAGTGAATCCACTGTAAGCTCCTTGGTCAAAATCACTTTCATACAATCTTTATTAATTTAATAGTGGTGTTGATTCTATACCAAAATATTTCAAAAATTCCGAAAACCCTATAATGTGTTATAAGTACAAAAAACAATTAGAAGTATGATTTTCAACTACAACAAAATAGTGTCTGACCTTGATATAGTAAATAACACCCCTAAGGAATGCGAGTGTAGAACATCTAAATTTTGCTATGCTCCGACCGGTCATGTCATTGTCAGATCGCCCAGTCTATTGAACATTTTAGTATTAAATTGTGTCGTAGAGAACATGCTGACCCTAACTCCCTTTCTACTTGGAAAAAGACTATTTTTAACATCATAGATACCCGTATTAAGTTCTATACGGCTAACCCCTCCCTACTTCTCCCTACTTCTCCTAGACCTAGGTTTTCATTTCGTAACTTAAAATTTAGTTTCTGCTGATAAAGCAGCTAATAATATAATTATTGTTTGACGCCTCCATTACGTCAATGTTTTATCTCAGGAACTCGGGAGTACTAATTCGTATACTTCAGTGCAATCTACTGAAGATGATGTTGTTCCGACGCATATCACTCAGTGCAAGATTTTCAAGGCTGGAGTAGACGAAAAGCAAAACAGACTTCCAACGATGTACTGGATTCCAAAATTACACAAACAACCATATGAAGCCCGTTTTATTTCCAATTCTAGCTCTTGCACCACTACAAATATCTCCAAACTTTTAACATCTTGTCTTACTGCCGTTAAAGATCACGTTAAACAATATTATGCTAAAGCTTATGAAAACTCTGGGATTAATTTATTTTGGTCTATTAAAAATTCAGCTTCATCCTTAAGTTCTTATGTTTTTTCTACACTATATACAACTTTATCTCACAACCTTATCAAAGAAAAGCTTATTATTCTCACACAAAAAACTTTTGCTAGGGAAAATACTACATGTTTGGCCTGTTACAATATTAAAGCGTGTTTGGGCAATTACACTATGTGGACTTGCCATGAAGTATTTTTCTATTGGATAATATTTTCGTAAGGTATGGAACTACCGTTTATAGACACATTGCTGGTATCCCTATGGGTACGAACTGTGCACCCCTTGTCGCAGATTTGTTTCTATATTGCTATGAAAGAGATTTCATGTTGAGTCTTTCACCAGATACCCAGTCAGATGTTATTGAAGCCTTTGATGACACCTCTCGGTATCTGGATGACATATTGAACATTGACAACCCTTTCTTTTCTACTATGGTTAATAATATATACCCTAAAGTACTTCAAATTAACAAATCTAATCTGTCTGATAGTAACGCTTCTTTTTTCGATTTACATCTCTCTATTGAAAATGGTGAAATAATTAGCAAAATCTATGACAAGAGATATGATTTTAATTTTGATATTGTTAAAGTTATCCCCATTTAGATGGGAATGTTCCCCGAGCAACTTCTTACGGGGTCTATGTGTCTCAACTTATTTGTTTTTTTTCTAAAGCTTGTACTCGAGTTGAGGACTTTAATATTCGTAATCTTTGTTTAACTAGAAAGCTACTCCATCAGGGCTACCGTTACCATAAACTTCGTAAAACCTTTGCAAAATTTTACTATCATAACCCTGATCTTCTTTCCAAATATAAAAGTAATTTAAGAACTCTTCTGCGACAATGACTACCACAATTTGACTTCTATGGTGATGTGATTTACAAACTACGATGTCATTGCGCTCGGACTTTGTGGTTTCTATAGGACCCTATATCTCATTTTCGTAATATTCTTTGTCATGATCACTTTCATACTATCTTTGTTAAACTTGTTAAAAGGTTTTTCAAAAGAGGTTATGATCCTATCATTTTGCAACGTACTGCATGCTTTTTACAGTTCGCCACTCTGCTTTCCTCTTTAACTGTACGATGACCGAACAGGCTGCGGACCCTATGATGACGTCTACATAAAGCCCAAAAGGACGGTGACGTTTGATGTTTGTCTGCGGTCTTGTTCGTGCCATCAATGGTTTATTCTTTTGTTGCTCTGGCTTCTGCGAAGTCATCGAGTACCTTCTTTGTGGCTTTCTATGCTATTGCTTTTTTGTATTTATATATACACGAGCATCTTTGTGTTTTACTTATATGCCTATTAATGCTGCCTTGTTGGTTAGAGAATAGTCGGGGATTGCTTTATTTACACTGTCCCGTTTAACTGGGATGACAGTAGGGTAAGTGTGAGGTTTGGTGCACTATAGAACCTGGTTAAAAAAAACAGTGGCCTTTTTGTCACTGACCGTTCCAAGGCGTTTGTGTTGCGTTTGTGACGCCATACTATCTCTTGTTAAAACGTTTAGCAAACGAGATTATGAGCCTATTATTTTGCAACGTGCTGCATGTTTAGTGGTTGACCAATTTACAGTTCCCCACTATGTTTTTCTAATTGATTTTGCGATGTCCAGACATATTGTGGAACCTTTGACGACGACGTCTACCTAAATTCTTATAGGACGGTAGTGTTTGATGTTTGTCTTTAATCTTGTCTTATCGTACCCTTAACGGTTTGTTCTCTTGTTGCTCTGGCTTCTGCCAAGTCACTGAGTACTTACTTTGTGGCCTTCTAGGCTTTTGTTTTTTATATTATATATACATGATAATTTATGTGTTTTACTTATATTGCTTATTAATGCTGCCTTGTTTGTTAGAGATTATTACCTGGCGGGAATATCGGTATTTATACTGTCGCGTTCACTGGCATGACAATAGGGTAAGCCGGAGATTGGGTGCACCCTAGAATCTGGCCTAACCCCCTCTCCCCCACCTCCATCCCACCTCCACCCTCAGCGACTATTTTGCCATGGACCGTTCCAAGGCGGTAGCACTATTGTCAACCATTTTGTGTTTGCTATATCTTATCTTGCATTTTATTCATTTTTAAAGTTGTTCTTTGTTTCTCTGTGTGTTTATGGTTGAATATCGTCCTTGAATGTTACTTTTCCTGTTCGATTTATATATCTACTTCGACCAATGCAAGTTGTTTATTGCTTCTCTATGACACACCTGCATATTTCAGATATCATAAATTACAGCTGATATGTTATATCTCATCTATTATATTAATTAGTGTATGGTTTTAATTGACATGTTATTCATTACTGCACAGAGCATAGGGAATAGGTAGGGAAATATTGGAAATATGTAGCTACTGAATTTTGCATGAAGTACCGAAGTTTAGTCCATAGACCCGTTAAGAGAGTGTCTGAGGTTTGAAGCATTTGCTTGTTACAAGTGGAGATTTTGGTTTAAAGGAAGGATTATGATCTCATTTGCTTTCATTGTGGCATTTTAAAAGTAGAATACCGCTTAACCCGGTGCTAGATGGTGGGTTATAAGTGGTGTAGCACATTATATTACCTGTAATACTTCGTGTAATTACGGTTATTAATGTTATTTTAAGGTTAGCTAATTAGGGTTAGGAATAGAGAAGTGCCAGCACGGAGTAGGAAGCGGCTAGGGTTAGGATGCCAGAGTTATTTGGGTTTATTTGGGTTTATGATTACTTTCGGGTTTATTTGTGGGGTTGTTCCGTGTTAGGATTGGGTTAGTTAAAGTTAGGTCATCGTTAAAATAAAAGTAGCATTGCTTCGATCTGACGAGTATCACCTAAACCTGACCTCGTCCATTTGATAGTTCACGAACGTAACTCAGAACAAATCGATCGAACTCAGGATCCCTGTCTACATCTTGGTGGTGATGTATGTAATATCCCTGGTAACCATGCCCTAGTAACAAATGCAATATTCTCAATCAGTTACAAAATACATAGATGGTCCAATGACAAGAATAGACATACTCGTACACTAATGATGTATCATCTGGGTATTTTGTCGCTGATTGGCACATAGACCTTTGTCATATCGCACTGTCCCCTAGATCGGTCGGCTGACGGTGGTATAACGTTGTAATAAAAACAGAAGGGAAGATTCGAATTATAGTTAAGTGTGTTGAAAGTAAAAAATAAACAAACGGACTGGTTGTTTGAACACTCTCTCTCTCTCTCTCTCTCTCTCTCTCTCTCTCCTGGCTTCAGTGAAAAACACGTCTGAATACGGCGACCCTGATTTCGAGCCACACTAGCATCACCGCGTTATTTTGATGTGTTCTTAGGCAAGACACTTCCCCTAACCTCGTCCGTCGGATGGGGACGTTAACCGGTCGGACCTGTGCCTCGGAGTGTATCCCGAGCACGTTAAAGAAGTATTGCTATTCGATATTAAGAGCAGGGAACGGTTTTCGGATTCCTATGTATCTTTCTCGTCGCCGCTAAATGACAATATAATTATTGTGCGTTGAAGAGTTGTTAAACAGCAAATCACAACTCTATAATTCTCTCTTGTTTAATCTTGGTATACGTATCTGTTTTGTTTCGGATGCATGAATGAGCTGCTTCTGAAGTGTCAATAATCTTGTACACCATCTCATTTTCAGGTTAAAAATATCTAAGGCAAATCGATCTCGATGTTAATAGCTTTTGCAAAACGAGGGTTTATTATTCATCATTACACTGATCTGACGTAAATATGGGTAGGCTGACACGTGTTGGCTGTCGCTGAATGGTATTTAGTAATAAAGATAAACATCGTTTGAAAATAACATAATATAACGTAATTATCTACACATGTTAATGACAAATTGTGTCACGTTTTATTAATATGACAGATACAGGAATTTTATCAAATTGATTACTAGTTTATTAGCTCATTTTACTCTGTATACATAGGTCGTAATCAACTATTTTGCTGATCCAAATTTTACGGTAAAATATATTTGGTCACGTTTTCGTCTATTCAAGTTTGTTATGTGTGGTTATATTTGCAATTACAGTTTGAGTAAACATATTATATAGAGGATATTTATTGGTTTGGAGTGAATATAGATATATTTAGAAGCTGACAGTGCTCCTATGTGAAAATATAAACGATTAATATATAATGTTTTATTTTAATCATAAAATCCACTGTTTCTCTGGACAGTATTAATACAATTGCATACCCTATAAATGTACTTTAACAGTGTTATATTTTGTTATATATGAACATATTGCATGCTTATTTGTTGTTATTTTTTTCATTTATGTCTGTGAACCATGTAATTATAATGCGAATAGATGCATAACCATGACGGGGTCTAAACAAATACTGAAAAGGGGATCTCTTGGAACCAACAAACACACATACAGGAGATACGTGTAAAGCTTTTTTTCAGGGTCTGTCTTCAGTATGTTTTCTGCCAACATTAAAATAGTTTGACATAAACAAATTATCACTGATTTTAAACTAATCATCGGCATTGGTTGTTTTATGACAACATAAACATATGGAGAAAAGAACATAAGTTCAAACCGACCTTCAATAGCTATTGTTTTAACTAAAGCTCGCAGTTTAATGTTCAATGACAATAAACATGTTTCCAACCTTTTTATAAATACTTCCAGGTCCTAATGAAAGAGCAGGATAATGCTTTCATGGAACAATTTACAAACATGAAATCGCGGATTGTGCAGTTACGAAGCCTCACGAGTTCAACAGCTCCAACTCAGACCTCAGCCATGATGGCAGTGCCTTCTCCCTGGACGAGATGACGCTAAATCCGCTGCCGTTAACCAAACGTTACCACGCTAATACGGACTTTGAACTGACAGAGTTTAGGGAGCGTACTACATCAGTGCTTCCACCCAAGGGACGTAATTCAGTACAAGAGACTAGAATAAAATGGAAAGGTAATGAGTATATTTGATAGACAGTATAACCATCCGTGTATGATGCTTATTCTATTTATAGTTATGATTTATTCGAGTGTGAGCTGATAACCAAAGTTATTCTTCAGTTACACGATTCACCTTATACGTCTATATGTGTACTATCACAACATAAGCTAAGTGGAAGTGAGGAAGTAAACCATTCTGGTCATGGATCTCTCTAGATCGACTGAAAGTTGTAACGTCGGTATTCGTATCAGGACATGCTCAATACATGTAACGAACACATATGCACGTGAACACGTGGCAATTGCTGTTGGCTAGCACGTTGATTATGGTACGGACAAATAAGAAGTTGCAGTTTTGTTGAACCCCCTCCCCGAAAAACAACGGTTTACATTTGGAGAAGTAAACAACAACAGCAATAACAGAGGAGCTTGATTTGTATTGGAGCTACAAGAAACACAACGTCAATAACTGAGGAGGGTGATCTGTATTGGCGCTGTAAACTGCAAACTACAAGAAACCACATGGCGCTGTGTACCAAAGTCCTCGGAAACAGTATTTTCGCAAAATTCGATAAAGACTTATTAAGCTGTCGATTCCAGTGTCTGTACTCGGTATATTAATGGCGATAGTATCAAGGACATTGTCGTTCATGTAGGTAAACGTGTTTACATTTGCACGTGCTAGTTTACACTCCCTAGCCAACGGACGATTGATTTCCTCTTCGTTTAAATGTTGCATTGTTATGCAACAGAGAGTATCATGTGTTCTAATTACCATTGAACCACAATACCATTGAACCACACTATTCGTTCCATAAAATATAGCTTAAATTTATGCACTGATCGGGAAATACGTCTGGAATAAGGTGCCATATTAAAGACACGAGTTCACAATCCAGTGAACAGTCAATCTTAGATTCCAGTCAAAATGTTATCATGATATATGTCTATTTAATAATGAGTTCTCATTCCAGTGATCCCCGTGTGGTTGCCGGGGTAGAATACAACCACTGCAAACACACCGTCACATGCAGAGGGGTAGGACCCCCCACCCCCACCCCCACATTCTTATTCATTTTGTCATTTTTTGTTCATGCTCATTAAAGGTCTTCATCATGACCCCTGCATTTTTTCAGGTGCCATCTCGCTCACATCACTAAGAGTAGTGACAGAAAAACAATAAACGTGGCTCCAGCGTAAATGGAGTGTCTACAATAGAATTTGCAGCAACTCTGCAGTTCAGGGTGAGAAGGTCCTAGGCCCATTCTCCATATGTTATCTCGATGTACATGGAGGATGAGCCTGGCAAGTTCATGCCTGTTAGACGCCATATAACCTTTCATGTGTAGGTGCGCCTTAAAACCCAATTCAATTCAATTCATTCTAGTGTACATACCCAACAACATGTATATTCGCCGGGCACCCGCTGGCACGCAAATCCTTATGTAGACAACGCTAGTGTATTCAGTTACATTCCGTGCAATCCCTATATACTAGTACTCTATGATATATTCGAATCCCCGTAGGATTGAAAAAATCAACACTCGCCTCCTGATTATTCTCAGAACAAACTGTTTGTTTAGTTACCATATTGACGAGTCGACCATTACATCAATTCAGGAGATTTGAACATAATCAGTATCCACCACAGTAAAACTGTCAAACACGTGACAGTATTTGTCAGGCACAACGATTGGAAACGGTAATCGTAATACTAATTATGATATGTTTTATTCAAAATTCCAATAGGCCAATAGGCCTGTGAGGATACAAATAGTTAACACAATACAATGACAGGTAATACGAAATGAAACAACATAAACAAATGTACATATATATGTATATGGAGAAGATGATATAAATATGTTTTGATATGCCTATGTGAGAGTAAAATTCACATTCCATGGACATTGCATCTTATTATATATTTGTATTTTATTTTATTTTACGTTTCTATTTTACGTATTATGAAGATCGTTTTATATATTTTTCATACACACGACTATAAACATATAAAGCCATATTTATTGAAATGCAATATGTAACTATCATGTTTTCAGGGGTTTGTTTTATATATATATTTGTATTATATCACTTCACGCACTAAACATAAACAAATAATACGAGGCGTGTTCCGTAATGCGATTGGTATTGATATTAGAATACTGTAATCATTTTTGAACAATTGTTTTTGCGATTTCCTTCAAAGTACTCCCCCTTAGCCGAAACACACATTTTGAGCCGCGCAATCCACTTTTGAGAAAATTGTTCGTATTCATGAACAGGTACACTCTTAAGACACTGGTAAACAGCAGATCCCAGGACATTCCCCGAGTTATATCTCTTCCCAGATAAGTGAAGAGAAAATAGACGCAGGGGCCAGGTCTGGCGAGTAAGTGGGGTGCGGGAGAACGGTGATCTTCTCTGACTTCAAAAAGTCCGTTACAAAACGGGCTGATGTGGGCCGGCGCGTTGTCATGCAGAAGACGAACATACTTCAGACCTGTTATAGGGCGACGCTGTTTGTAGTACTTCATCAATTGTTTCAATACGACGTTTTTATAAAACCGTCCTGTAACAGTTCTGCCTTTTGGCACCGCCCTCTGTATGGCGGGACCGTTGGTAGTGAAAAACATTACATACAGAACCTTCTTAACAGTTCGCGTTCGTTTGGAAATAATTGGTCGTTTCATATTTTTCGTGGCCCAGATTCGGTTAGATATTTTTTCCTTTTTGCTCATAATAATGGACCCACATTTCATCACCCTTAACTAAATTCTCAAATGATTTTTGCTGTATTTCGGATACATTTTCAGAAGTTTTTTCGTTGTTGTAACCCTTAACTTCATTTGGTCCTCTGTCAGCAAATGCGGTATCCATCTTGCATTTTTTCCCTTAACTTTCAGATGCTTTTTCAAAATTAGATGAACTCGTGCTAACGAAAAGTTTGTCATCCGAGCTAATTGACTTATTGTGTATCGAGCATCAGTTTTCATGATTTCACGGAATTTTTTAACGTTTTTCTTGGTCGTTGACGTTACAGGGCGAGCAGTATCTTTCAAGTGCTGTTGCCCGGATTTAAATTTGGCCACCCACCTACAAACAGTACTATACGACATTTGACTATCCCCGTAAATGTCACACACCTCTTGGCGAACGTCTTTCTATGGAAAGCCTCGGCTGCCTTCTGTTGGCCTTTTGCATTTTGTGCAGTACGCTTTGTACGTCGTTTTGTGCATTTCGTAAGTTGTTATGTGCATTTAGTAAGTTGTTATGTGCATTTTATATGTTGTCATGTGCATTTTCTAAGTTGTCCTGTGCATTTTCTAAGTTGTTATGTGCATTTTGCAAGTCGTCTTGTGCATTTTCTAAGTTGTTATGTGCATTTTCTAAGTTGTCCTGTGCATTTCGTAAGTTGTTTTGTGCATTTTGTAAGTTGTTATGTGCATTTTCTAAGTTGTCCTGTGCATTTTGTAAGTTGTAATGTGCATTTTTTAAGTTGTCCTGTGCATTTTGTAAGTTGTTATGTGCATTTTCTAAGTTGTCCTGTGCATTTCCTAAGTCGTTATGTGCATTTTGTAAGTTGTTATGTGCATTTTCTAAGTTGTCCTGTGCATTTCCTAAGTTGTTATGTGCATTTCGTAAGTTGTGATGTGCATTGTTTAAGTTGTTCTGTGCATTTTCTAAGTTGTTATGTGCTTTTCGTAAGTTGTTATGTGCATATTCTAAGTTGTCTTGTGCATTTTGTAAGTTGTTATGTGCATTTTCTAAGTTGTCCTGTGCATTTCGTAAGTTGTTATGTGCATTTTCTAAGTTGTTATGTGCTTTTCGTAAGTTGTTATGTGCATATTCTAAGTTGTCTTGTGCATTTTGTAAGTTGTTATGTGCATTTTCTAAGTTGTCCTGTGCATTTTCTAAGTTGTTATGTGCTTTTCGTAAGTTGTTATGTGCATATTCTAAGTTGTCTTGTGCATTTTGTAAGTTGTTATGTGCATTTTCTAAGTTGTCCTGTGCATTTCGTAAGTTGTTATGTGCATTTTCTAAGTTGTTATGTGCTTTTCGTAAGTTGTTATGTGCATATTCTAAGTTGTCTTGTGCATTTCCTAAGTTGTTATGTGCATATCGTAAGTTGTGATGTGCATTGTTTAAGTTGTGATGTGCATTGTTTAAGTTGTTCTGTGCATATTCTAAGTTGTTATGTGCATCTTCTAAGTCGTTATGTGCTTTTTGTAAGTTGTTATGTGCATATTCTAAGTTGTCTTGTGCATTTTCTAAGTTGTTATGTGCATTTTCTAAGTTGTTATGTGCGTTTCGTAAGTTGTTATGTACATTTAGTAAGTTGTTATGTGCATTTCGTAAGTTGTCTTGTGCAAACTACAAGTCGTCGTTAAGTAGACTTTTTATCGGAATAGGTTTTGAATGAAACACCGGTAGAAATGGCGGCTCCAGGAGCGAACGTTATGCTCTGCATACTTTAACAAAATTGGGTTAGGGACATTATACAATAAATTCTTAGAACAGAAAATTGATTTCAAAATGTGTAAGGGATTGTCTGACGTGGAGTTAATAAATCTTGGTCTGAAAACAATAGATCACAGGTGGCAGTATCAGGAGGTGTGGTACAGGTGGCCGTGGGTACGGAAGATAAGGGCGGGACCGGGAGACAAGGGTAGGGGTCGGAAGACAAGAGGACGGGAGTCGGGAGAGAAAGGGGCGTGAGGTTTTTAAAATAGCAAGTTTGTAAAAAAAAAAGAAGATGAATTATCATAGTTTGAGAGTCGTTTTGGGTAAAACAGTCAATATCCTATCAAAATCCATAGTTGACCATTATCTTGTCTGCCGTACACGTTCTGTCTCCACGATAGATACGTTTATGGATTTTGTCCCTTGTTTATCAGTACTCTGAGAGAGAAGAGAGAAAAGGGGCGGAGAAGGGAGATAAGGGAGGGAGAAGGGAGAAATGGGGGAGGGAGGAGGGGGAAGACGACCTCACGTAGCCCCTACCCATCAGTGTGGGAACTAACAAATAATAATAATAATAAATTGAAAAATATATTTAAATAAAAGTAATATTAACGAAACAAACATATTTTAAGTTTTCCTGAAAAAAGTCCCAGCGTATTTAAAATATGTTTGTTTTCAACAAATAACACGTGAAGTCCATACCTTTACCTATACCTTTAGGACGTCCTATTGGTTAAAAGATGGAGGGATATAAACCTTAGGACTACACACAAAGACAAACAAATAACACGTTATTTTTTATTTTTTTATTTTTTTTTCAGACCAAGATTTATTAACTCCTCGTAAGACAATCCCTTACACATTTTGAAATCAGTTTTATGTTCTGAGAATTTATTGTATAATGTACCTAGCCCAATTTCTGTTATCTAGGCAGAGCATAGCGTTCGCTCCTGGAGCCGCTATTTCTACCGGTGTTTCCTTCAAAACTTATTCCGATAAAAAGTCTACTTAACGACGACTTGTAGTTTGCACAAGACAACTTACGAAATGTACATAACAACTTATGAAATGCACATGACAACTTAGAAAATGCACATAACAACTTAGAAAATGCACAAAACAACTTAAAAAATGCACAAGACAACTTAGAATATGCACATAACAACCTACGAAATGCACATAACAACTTACGAAATGCACATAACAACTTAGAAAATGCACAAGACAACTTAGAATATGCACATAACAACCTACGAAATGCACATAACAACTTACTAAATGTACATAACAACTTATGAAACGCACATAACAACTTAGAAAATGCACAAGACAACTTAGAATATGCACATAACAACCTACGAAATGCACATAACAACTTACTAAATGTACAGATCAACTTGGAAAATGCACAAGACAACTTAGAATATGCACTTAACAACCTACGAAATGCACATAACAACTTAGAAAATGCACATAACAACTTGGAAAATGCACATGACAACTTAGAAAATGCACAAGACAACTTAGAAAATGCACATGACAACCTAGAAAATGCACATAACAACTTACTAAATGCACATAACAACTTACTAAATGCACATAACAACTTAGGAAGCGTACTGCACAAAATGCAAAAGGCCAACAGAAGGCAGCCGAGGCTTTCCATATCTTTCGGCTTCAACCCAAGTAATGACCTATCTCTAATGCTCGTTTGCCAGTCATTTTGTATATAGTGTAACGAGTACGCTATAAAGCAATGTACATTTCACCAAGGTCAGTGAATGTATGAATGAGATGTTTACCTTTGACACGCGTCATTGATCACTCTAGCGATACGAAGTGGATTCATGTAAATATTGTTCGAGTTCCGCGAAACAATACAGCAGTCGCATTATTAACGGAACACCCCTCGTTTATACATCATAATGACGCTTACAACGAAATACATGTGGCGTTGCACAATATATCGTCTAGGATATTAATTCAAGTGAATATATTTCAACCGAAAGGGAGGCCGACCGCGGTTTCTTAATGATGAAAATTTCTCTTTATAGATTCTATGCTGTTTAATATTTGCAATAGGTTTTATCGATAGTCTCTATATATGTCACTCTCTTCAATGCAAAGACTGCTTGTAGTAAAATCTTCATGAATAAATGGTTCAAATATTGGGATTTGTTCTACTAGGGAACAAATGCTAATTATTTCAGTGGGTGGAAATCAGAGGTTATTATGAACGTGTAATTCTAACGCATACACCTCTTTGCAGTGACCGCCATTTGGTCAGTATCGATCTGTTTATTGAGTTCTAAAAATCGGTATTTAATTGTTATCTCCAAACAAATTGTTGATAATACGCATCAAATATTAGTGTTGAATGCTTGTTACATGTCGGTATACACTGCTTATGTTCGCAACGGCCGTATTGTGCTACGATGTTGACAGATAGGAATTCTCAATCGGAGAATGCAAAAGGAACGACAACTCTGATTATTGATTGGCATTTGGAGTCGTGCAGGATGGGAGATGACGTTTATGAACTTATTTAGACATAGAAAAATTATAAGTATGTGTAACATTATGTTTAAATAATATCCGACAGGTATTTAAGTGTATAATAACAGTTTTGAAACGGAAGTGTTTATTTCGATTCTACTGCCATAGCCTAACAGAAGTACGACACTGTATGTGCTATTGCTTTTAATTGAAAGTTGATTCCAGCTTATTATTTTGTCATTTTTGTATCGAACACAAGTCGACAATATTGTCGACAATATTACAATATTGTATTAAAGGAAAGTGTGGATGTCAATTGTTCGGTCATAGCCTAACATAATTCTTTCCAAGTTAGCGGTACAGTGTTACAATTGGAAATCACGGTATTTAAATGGTATCTCGAAACCAATTGTTAATACGCATCAAGTGTTATTGAATGTGTGTGTCGATGGGCACATCAATTTCTTTTACATCATTCATCCAGGATGTTTTGGTCTTGTCGTATATACACATTTAGATGACTAATATAATTATTCGAATAAAAAGTAAATAAAATAACGTTGTATATGCATTTGTAAACTACTAAATGTGTTCGTTTTATCGTTGATAAAGCGACCGGGACATGCTGGATGGTGGATGACCTTGCCAAGGCGGCGATATAACTTAGCTTCAGCCCTAGAAAAATATTATAGTAACACTTTTGTTTAAATAATGTACGACAGGTAGGTATAATATTTGAGTAAGAACTTGAGGTGTTTATTTTCATTTGTCTGGAATAGCCTAACATAAGTATGGCATTATATAGGGTGGCATTGCAAGCGCAAGGCTATCGCGTCAGAATGTATAATTGATTGGTTGAATAAGTAGGGTAAAGGCTAAACATTTGTTTGGACTTTTCAGACAAAATTCATCTTAGTTCCTAAATAAATTGTATATCAGTGTATATAGTATATCAATGAAACAGACATTTTAGTGGTAAATAAAAATACCTTAACTTTTCAAAATTGGTTGAGAAATAAAAAATTCATGCGCAAAAGCTGTTTTTGATGGGCCATTTTCAATGCAAAATTCTGCCGCATGAAAAATGTGAAAGATTTTTTTTTGTTGTTTGTATTTAGAATTTGTATCCAAAAATGGTTTTAAATTATTGTCTATTCGTATAAAGTGTTATAGCAAAATATGAAGGCTTACTGAAATTATTTGAAATTTCTTAATTTTCTGCTTTCGTACCAACTAGGCATTTACATGGGAAAAGACTCATCATAAAATCAATTGGACTGTAAAATATTTATTTCTCAACCGATTTTCAAAACAAAGGTATTTGTATTTACTGTTAAGAATACCAATTCTAACGATATATAAGTATTATTGAAACTACTGCAGAAAACACACTATGGCTGAAATAAGCGCCACGATCACTGAACAGTGAGCATTCATATGTTTTTGTTTCATGATAATTCTGACAGAATAGACAATGTAATATTGCAAGTAACTATTTTTTAAAACAAAAGCAAATATGTATTTATTTTTTATAATGTCACAAGTTACACACAGAAAAAAATGTATCTAAAATAAAATTCAAAAATACAATAATCTTCAATAATTTGTGAATCACAAATTCTTCTCAAATTACAGTACGACATACATTTAAAATAAAAATAATAATATGAATTTAGTTCAAGACACATGTCACATATATTAAAACACGCCGTAAAGTATCTAAATCAATGATGGTGAATACAAGCGTGTATAATAATCTACCCCACCAAGCGATGTGATTTAAGATACACACTTACTACGCCTTGCACAACAGGCTAGAGAAACTCCACTTTGCGGCGAATCAAAAGTTTGTCCTTGACCTTTCTCGCCCCGTTGAAAATGACAAGCGTTTACCTGGACATGATCAATTTAAAGCGCATCAAGACCCTGATCAAAATCAAGGTTTATCACCACTAATTACATGTAAGCCTCCTACGGTGTCAGACCCGTGAAAATCAGCCCATTGAACACAATGCAATATAGGCTATATTTGGAGATCAGTCACAAGTTCCACAACATTCGTTCGCTTAAATACACTTTTATTATGTGTATTAAATACATTTGGCTAGCAAACGGTCCCATATCTGGAATAAAACACCGATTCAGTTTTTCAACATTTCGCGTCATTCATTCACACTGTGCGTATTTTGAAATAAACATCTGTCAAAACCACATCTCTACCTAACCTCTGTGCTCATACTCTCCAAAGAAATAATCCTGACAAACACAGTAAAATACTTACTATTCATGACAACAGACATACTACTTTAACCTCAGGTTAGATTTAACAACGAAATAGAAACTAATTTTGGGAAAAACACATGCAAACTAAAAACTTTGGATTCTTTCAGGGAACTATTTCAGCACCCTACGACCCGGAAGTACTTCCTGACTGGTCTGACACCCTACACCGTTTATCACCATTAATTACATGCAAGCGTCCGAGGTGTATCGAATGTAGTTCCTTTAATAAAAAGTAATCCCTCTTTTTTTGATGAAAACGGGCATTATAAGTAGGGAAAACTACCCATTTCTAGTCGTTTTTGTGGTTGTATGTCTAAGAAGCATATTAATAAGTTTTACTGGATCACTGATGAACATTTTCGAAATTTCGACTCTATGCTTACACTTTGTGAGCAATAAAAACAGTCAATCAATGAAAACACTGTACCCTTGACCTGTTTAGTAAACAAACAAGAACTTTCTTACATGTCTTGTGACCCCACCTTTTCTGGTGATTTTTCAAGTGGAAAATTAGTTTTCTATATGAACATTACACTGCTGCATTGACATTTCGTCTGACTGTGTACATAAAAAGCCACAAAAGCCACACAAAAAACACATGAACACAAAATGTATTATGACTGAATTAATCTTGTTTAATGTGTGTTTTATGAATATGTGCCTATAACTTATATATAATTTCATGTCATTTTACTGTTGTTATGCTAATCAGAATTAACCTTTTGTTATGTTTCATTATGTTGTTGAGGACCACTTTAGACTGGCTTTTAGTCATTTAATACATATTGATTGCACTTAACGTAATATTTATACTAAAATAATGTACAAATGCACTTTTAATAGTTCCTGTTGAATATTACGTTCATAAAACGAGCTTGATACGTACCACAAGGGCCTTAGTGCCGATTGGATTTTGAAATAAACTATATATATATATATATATATACATAGAACACTATTTTTTTGCATGATATCATGAATATTGCATTAAAATCAATGAAATAGTATTGTTAAGAAACCATTTGTAATAACATGAATAAAACATACTCATCGATAATTACCTGTATTGCTTCATGTTCGTAGCGGTAGTTTGCGTATCTAACACTGATTACCATTGACTGAATTAATTAATTTATGAATTTTACCGCTTCTGACGAGTTTAATGCTTTTTCTGATATCATCTAACTATGACAGATGTGAATATAATCATTCTTATGGTTTAATATTCTGTACCGACCATCTTTCTATGACTCGCTCCCTTCATTATGTATGTAGAGATTGCACCAAAACTCCAAGTCGCATTTTCCTGCGAGATTCGAAAGAAACAACCCACTTATTTCAATAAAATACATATTTATTCCCACATGTTTTATGCATACCACTCACCAAAGAAAATACCGATATAGTCGTTTTTGTAACGACTTCTTCATATTTTCGTCATTTTCAAATTTGATCAACGAACATGTAGTAATAATAGTTCAGTCAATTGAATTACGGCAGTTGTTTAGGTAGGTATTGTGTTATGTCTTTAGAAACTTCCCGAAAGTGTGACCTGGTGTCTACCTGCATACTCTACCGATTTTCTGCATGCAAGGAGTCACAGCTCTATGTTAGGTACAGAATATAAAACTTAAGCGATATGACTGTCACAGCTAGTAAACCTGCAGTCGAATTACAACTACTGGCTCTACCCAGGAAAAATAGGGCGGTCTCCCTCTACAACAAAAAAATCGATCTTCATATATGGCATACAATGTGCTAAAAATGTCGTAAAACACCATTCAAACAAATTCAAATACAAGTTTATCAATAGGAAGGCCAACATGGCCACCAACATATAGAAACAGCTCAGGATTTCAAAATATGTACTTTAGCAATACAATTTACCACCCATACTAGTGCGTTTTCATTGACCATCAGTATATAAATAAAGTTCAAACCACTATGTCACAGGTCAATCCGAAACTATTTTGAGACTTTTTTTGGGAAGATGTGTTATATAAATTTAAAACAGTCCTAACATGTAAAACAGAGCTGCTTAAGAAGCACGTGTATTATTTTAATAGAACATTTGTTATCAAACAACATTTTGAGGAGTGAGCAACTGCAAATTACAATAAGCAGTGCATGAATATGACAATATCGCTGTGGCGATTTTCAATCTTTTCTTCGTTTTTAATTCATCCCACCTCTTTGGACAGAGTGAACATTGACAAAATATGTTGTCATTGCTACAAAAATAGTTCAATTTATCTATATATACTGAAAGGAAAAAGAAACGCGACACGGGAATTTCCGCTATATATTGTATGTACAATATGCTGCAGTTAATCAAATGGTACGTGTCTACGTAAGATCTTTCCTTTCGGAAAAAAGACTAAAACAACACGTAACACAGCCAATAGTATTCCCGAAAGTTTCATTATTGACAGAGTACGCGTCAAGTTTCATTATTGACAGAGTACGCGTCAAGTTTCATTATTGACAGAGTATGCGTCAAGTTTCATTATTGACAGAGTACGCGTAAAGTTTCATTATTGACAGAATATGCGTCAAGTTTCATTATTGACAAAGTATGCGTCAAGTTTCATTATTGACAGAGTACGCGTCGAGTTTCATTATTGACAGAGTATGCGTCAAGTTTCATTATTGACAGAGTATGCGTCAAGTTCCATTATTGACAGAGTATGCGTCAAGTTTCGTTATTGACAGAGTATGCGTTTGCCTCAAGCCTGTGAGCAAACTTAGGATGCAAACTTTTGCAAACTCTTTACGTTAAATACAGTACTGAACTGGCTTAATTTTTCAAAGAGGAACTTCAACATTTATGAATTTCTTGTTACAACGTGTACTGTTATTAAACCGTCTACAACATCACAGTTGTGTCCTTTTTCTAACTAACTGCTACTTTTTTTCTTACCAAACATCTGGGGATTTCCTTGGAATATACATGAAATTAAGTGTGCAGTATTTCCTTGGAATATATATGGATTTAAGTGTGCAGTATATACAATATATAGCGGAAATTCCCGTGTCGCGTTTCTTTTTCCTTTCATGTGTGTTGCATAGAAACGCGTTTATCACTGTCACGTAACAATAAACCGAAACACATTTTAAAGAATAACAGTTAATAATTGTGTCCACTAATGTGTAAACCCATTGAAATTACATTTAAATAAAATACCAATTAAAACTCAAATAAACTTGAATATGTTTACTTGTAACTTCCAGTTTAATATGTTTACACTTGTATCTACACAGTGTTACCATTGGATACTAAATACAAATTTGATTAAAATGAGTATTGATACTCAGCTTATGTCATAATCAACGTCATATGTGTATATGTATTAAGTATGTTTTTATTATTTGAGTTATAATTTTTATATTGTTTTCAATTCAATCTCAACGGAATTACACATAAGGTGATGTGTAATATTAATATAATTAGAAATGTCATATTTTAAATACCTTACAAAATGAATTGATCTGTAGCAAATGCATCCAGAAAGCAAAACTACAGACACAAAACTACATAAAGCGCAATTTTATCAAATCATAGTGAAAGAGTCTATGTTGGCCAAAATGCCTTTCTAGACATCTAGAACATTTCTATCATTGGCTCAAACAAAGAACATAACAAATATATAGGGAACTGTGAACTTTTTTTCTCAATTTCACGTGACACAGAACGGAGATTTCTCGCATGTTTGCCTGTCTTTAAACACACATGATTTATCATATAGGGATGTATGCATACACATTTCATTCGTGTCAAAATCTATCACAAATAACATAATTCCTCTTTCCAGTTATGATATGATCTTACTTAAACATTCTGAGCAAAAAACGGATTTCAATTCAACATTTGAAATCCCTTGATTTTCAGATGAAAATAAAAAATGATGTAAGTTAACGTATTAACGTATGTTTTTTGTTTTTATTATAATAATATCTTATTTTGGAAATATTGATACTTAAGTAGAATACCGTTTTGCTATTCATTTTAAATATGTTGAATGTATTCTGACGGCTACTTCACTGAACATTCCTATCTATTTATTTTTAGGTGTGAGCTTTGCATTTAAGTTTTCTTTTTATAACAAATATGAATACACTGATAAATTAAAAAGTCGACTTATTCGAATATTCTACATAAAAACGTACTGTAAATATTTGTTTCTAATCGAGATATTCACACGTCATATGTATGACAAACGTCAGTTATATAAACGGTATACATGTCAATGGCAAAAACGTTATGTCTACCGACATATCGCCGAGATCTCAACGCAATTCCTGAATACTGTTAGAGGCGCTTGTTTCAGCCAAAGGGTTTTCTGTAGTAACTTGAGCAATTTAAGAAATACGTAAATCAATCATATATCATTAGAACTGGTATTTTTAGTGGTAAATAAAAATACATTAGTTTTGAAAATCGGTTGAGAAATAAATATTTTACAGCCCAAATAAAAAAAAGCTTTCAGGGTGTCTTAATTTACGAATATCCAACAATATAAAACCATTTCTGGATAACAATTCTTAAACAATTATGTTTTCAATTTGTTCATGCAGCAGAATTTTGCATTGAAAAAGACCCATAAAAAAAACAGCTTTCGAGCAAGATTTTTTCAATTTTTCAACCGGTTTTGAAAAGTAAGGTATTTTTATTTACCAGTAAAAATGTCTGTTTTACTGATTAACAACTTATTTAGGTACTAGATGAATTTTGTCTGAAGAGTAAAAAAAAATATTCGGCTGAAACAAGCGCCCCAAACAATAGATTAGTTATAACTGTTTAAACAATGGATCCGACGTGTTTTGGTTAAACAATTTCTTCTGTTATACCTTTTGCTTTTGTTTCACACAATAATGAAATCAGTCGTCATGTTCAGTATGTGGAGAAATTAGCTGAACATTTACAAGATCCTATCTTCTGCATCACAATGGAACATTTATTGAAGTTACAAGAACAATCAAAATGTAAACGATTACAGGAGTTTTCTTCCCTCAAAAAAAATTATTTTGCCTAACGGACAATTGTTCAACCACTCTTGCTTTCAGTATAAATGTTACCATACCGTGTGCATATACATCTCTGCATTTTCATTTTCATCATCAAAAAAGAAATTAAATCTATTTGATCGATGTAACATAAACACGTCGAACCTGTTAAAGCATACAATCACGTCTGTTTTCTTCCAGCGAATACAATAACGCTCAGATAATAATCAATATATAGCGAAGTCGTAATCCCCAGTAACCTTTTCCTTTTTCTCCGATTTGTCCGACTTCCCTGATTCACGCTTCTTATCACTTTTTGACTCATACTGTTTGTCTTTTTTGTCAGATGACCTTTTGTCAGATGACCTGTCCGAGGATTTACTTCTTTCCGAGGATTTACTTTTATCCGATGACCTGTCCGAGGATTTACTTTTATCCGATGTGTCCGAGGATTTACTTTTGTCCGATGACTTTTCAGATGACTTGTCTGAGGAACTACGTTTGTCAGATGAACTGCTTTTGTCCGACGATCTACTTTTGTCAGACTTTTCTGACTTTCTGTCTGAGGTCTTTTGCTTATCATTTTTGTCTTCTGACTTTTCGTTAGTTGACAGGCTCGTCGTCTCGCGATCGCCGATACGAGATTCGGCGCGTTTTCGTTTCATATCTTCAACGCGCTCTTTCAGCTTGTGGTCTTGTTCTTGCTTCTTCTCGACAAGCCTGGAGCAAAACAATATTGTATTTAAATGCTTATTAATAAAGTGATTCAACTTTAAAACAAAAGAGCGAGTACATGAAAACAAACAATTTAAACAGATGCAAAAGTTAGTATCATACTGATTTGTGTTATAGACAACGAGTATGCAGAGCATTTTACCTTTTTTAAACTTACGTATATTTACAAGTTCACGTCTTACTGTAGGTATTATACCACAAATTATTTTCCACATATACACCAATGTTAAAGTGTCACATATGAATGATTTGCTGCAAATTCAACTCAAGTATGGATAATGCAGCAGTGTAATGTTCATATAGAAAACTAATTTTCCACTTGAAAAATCACCAGAAAAGGTGGGGTCACAAGACATGTGAGAAAGTTCTTGTTTGTTTACTAAACAGGTCAAGGGTACAGCTGTTTTCATTGATTGACTGTTTTCATTGCTCACACAGTGTAAGCATAGAGTCGAAATTTCGAAAATGTTCATCAGTGATCCAGTAAAACTTATTAATACGCTTCTTAAACATATAACCACAAAATCAAATAGAAATGGGCAGTTTTCCCTACTTATAATGCCCGTTTTCATCAAAAAAGGAGGGATTACTTTTTATTATAGGAACTACATTCGAACTACACCTCGGAGGCTTAAATGTAATTAGTGGTGGTAAACCTGTAGTAAACAAAACAAAATAACAAAATACATCTAATTGTCATCATCAGTGAAACAGATTTCTTGAGAAGATATGTGGTATTGTTTATGCACACTGAACAAAATGAATACTTTGACATATTTGCATTTCGGTCTCCTTCTGTAATATCTTTCTATCATACAAGTTTGACATATTATTTATAAATTGCATGGTTGCTTTCCTGTTTTAACGTGGGTGTCGCGGTGGTTTAGTGGATCCGGAGTTCTAAACGAACATGCGTCAATGAGTTACTTTTTTTGATGTGTCCTTAGGCAAGACACTTAGCCTCGTCCGTCGGGTAAGGACTTAAACCGGCGGTTACCTGTATCGGAGGCTTTCTTCCGAGCAAATTAAAGAATTCGATAGTAAGAGTATGGTACGGATCCCGGATTCCTCTCTCTCTCTCTCTCTCTCTCACACACACAACCTAAACAAGGATTTGATGAGCCTTTATACAGCAATTATTGTGTTTACTGTTTTAACAATCCTATATTTTTACAGTCTCGTGATCATACTAGTAATTAATTGAGTTATCGAACTAACACCAGTTGTTTATACTTATATAATGGCATGGCAACCAAACTGGTAAACATTTCCAAAATGAATGCAAAAAAACGACACTAAAAAGCGTTAGCAATGCTGTTTACTTTTTGTCCATAGCCAGTGCCTTTTCTAATAATTCCAGAGCCTTTTCTTCTGTCGTCTTTTTGTCTTGTCTTCGCTTTTCGCGCCTTTGTGCGATAAGGTTAGCCTGCCTCTGGCGCTCAGCCTCGTTTTGAAGACGAGCAGAAGTCAAGTTCTTCATAACCGCTTCCTTTTCCTGATACAATACAAATAGTTAAAGCATTTAAACTGAGGTAACGTATTATATAAAGCAATTATTATAAAGCACAATTGGTCAAAACTTAATTTTTGTACATTTATGTCAAAATTATTACAGAAATTCCAATCAAACCAAGTAACTATTGTAACTATTTAAGTTAAATGTTTCCATACCAGAGACATAATTCATGTTAGAAAGAGGGTAATCCTATAAACCAACCTGATACACTGGATGAGATCAGGCACTAACATGATATTCTCTATAATATACAGATCGACATGATAAAATCAATAACAGTGTAACGGATGACTAAATATCATAGTTTAAGTTCTTGGCTACTAATGTATTCTTGTTAATTGTGATTTCATAAAAGTGATTTAAACGCGTAAAAGTCACGTAAGATGAAATGTATATAACCTCTTCAACTGTTCGTGACGCAACGGGTGTAGGCAAGCTTCGTGTACTCATCACGCTGTCGGCCCTACCGCCCAGTGGGTCAGTGCTTCTGCTTCTTATAACGTCCGCCAGGGGCGGGCCTCTTTTCCCGCGTTTCTTTACATAGTCCTTGATTGCTTTGTTGTTAGTTTCTTCGTCAACGTAAGCTAGACTAGAGGCAGAATGTCTTGAGGACATTCCTGATGACATATTCTTCCTTTGCATGTATTTATCAACACACTCACTGTCATATTCCTTCCTTCTATCCTCTGAAAAATCATAATGTGTTTGTTTTATGCTGATATAGTATAAATCACCACTATAAAGAATTTGTTTTATGTTAAACAGTAAATATAACACCAAAAAGAGTGTGTTAATACTGATATAGTGAATATAAAACCTTAAAGCTTTTGTTTAATGTGTATTCATAAGTAAGTACACATTGTAGAAACATTCTTGGTATCCCAATGGATACGAACTGTGCACCTCTTGTCGCAGAATTGTTTTGTATTGCTATGACAGATACTTTATGTTGCGTCTTTTACCAGATACTCAGGCAGATTTCATCGAAGTCTTTCATAACACCTCTCGGTATCTGGATGACATCTTAAACATTTACAAACCTTTCTTTTCTACTACGGTTATTATAAATATATATCTTAAAAAAACTTCAACAAAGCTTATATCTACCATACGTCGTGTTGTTTTCTTGATTTCCATCGCTCGATAGAAAAGGGACAAATAATAAGGGCTATTACTAGTTATAGCCATAGTTATCAATTCAGTGAAATCAAATTTAATGACAATTAGCAATGTTATAATTAGTAAATTTCAATTTAATACTGACCACTGTTCCACAGGGTCGGGATTACAGCATGAAAATAAAAGCCTTTTGGGGCTTATTATTGGTGCATCATGCCTAGTTCGGTCGTGCACATTATTGTAAACATTACAAAAGAAATAACGTTAAAGTGATTAAATGAAGAAACATTTTACATTAGCATTAGGGTTTTGAATAAACAATTTGTAAAGCCCTTTGAGGCTTCACTAAGGGTATACGGCTGTTGGGTCATACCCGCTTTTGTTTGAACCTTTTGGGACTTCATCTCTTGTTTACGCCTAGTTGGGGCTTCTTTAAGGGTATCAGGCTTATGGGCCATGCCCTCTTTTGTTACACATGTTTAGGGCTGCCATTTAATATGTATGTGTTGCCGGCAGCCCGCGCCCAATATTTGCCATACAATTTAATAAATGATAATATTTTCTTATGTGTTTGTCCGTTGGTGCCTTCCCAATAATAAGCAAAATATTATATTATATTATGTTATATTATATTATGTTACATTACATTACATTACATTGTATTACATTACATTACATTATAATTATATTATTATATTATATTATATTATATTATATTATATTATATTATATTATATTATATTATATTATATTATATTATTACATTACATTACATTATATTATATTATATTATATTATATTATATTATATTATATTATATTTATATTATATTACATTATTATATTATATAATAATATTGTACTGTACTGTACTGTACTGTACTGTACTGTACCTGTACTGTACTACACAACACAACACTACACAACACTACACTACACTACACTACACTACACTAACGTATACTACACTACACTACACTACACTACACTACACTACACTACACTACACTACACTACACTACACTACACTACACTACACTACACTTTATTTTATGATAAGCAATTAAATACTGTATTTTATCAGTGAAATAAAGTATTTTTCCACACTGTGCAATATAGAGTTTTATTTCCACAGTTGCTGCCGGGACTACTTTTTTAATGTACAACCAACATCAATGCACAGTAACACGACTCACAAGATATTCCAACAGTTATACTGTTAAATCCACTGTTTATTAATTACTTTCTTTCTATGACGTTAACGGTTCAAAAAAAGTGACGTCATGTAAACGTTTCGTTATGTCATCGTGAACAGGGCGCGTAGCCAGGTGTGTAAAACTGAGATTGCTTAAATAATTGTTTGTAAGATCATAAAATAAAAATAAAATTTGTTGTTATGTCGTGAATAACATATTTTATTTCATCTCGAAGTTAGAAAACTTTTATATTTTCACGAATGCGAATATAAAGTTTTCTCACTTCTCGATGAAATAAAATATGTTAATTCACTCCAAAACAACAAATATCCTCTATATATTATATTATATATATATATATATATTACATTACACTTCACTACACTGCACTGTACTGCACTGCACTGCACTGCACTGCACTGCACTGCATTACATTACATTACATTACATTACATTACATTACATTACATAACATTACATTACATTACATTACATTACATTTCATTTGAATATCATAACTTTCACATGACATCATCAAAATAAACTGACCAAATCAGTAATCAATAAAATAAACACCTCCACATTCTGGTAGGGGGTAAACTCGGTGTTTATCGTTGGTGCTCAACTGACTTTAGCCCTTTATAAAACTAGTTTATAGTGATATTTATATTAAAAGCTTTATTTTTTGTGTACATCTATGTATCTTCTTTTTGGGTTGTCGATTTTAAAACAACAATATGGATACATTTAATTTAAATGATGGTCTAATGTTTTCATTTTTCATATAGAGTTTGAGGATAAAGTCCGAGTAAACCCCTTTATTTTCACCTACTGAATATCTCAACCTACCGGAAGTTGACCAGATGTGAAAGTTATGAATACGTTTCACAACGTACGTATTCACTTTTCTAGAGCTTGTAGTCGAGTTAAGGACTTTAACATTGCGTAATCTTTGTATAACTGAAATGCCTCTCCTTAAGGGCGACCGTTACCATAAACTTCGAAAACCCTTTGCAAAATAGTATTATCGTAACCCGTTCTCCTTTTTAAAATGTAACTTAAAACTCTTCTACGACAATATGGACCATCACAAGTTGACTTCTGTGATGACACTTATTTACAAAAGAAGGTATAACAGTCGAACATTAAAACAAACTTAGTAAGATCATTGGTCATGATAATGTTAATGAATTCTTTATCAATCTTTTTTTTTCGAAAAATTATCAAAAGATGTTGTGATATCATTTTGCAACGCACATAATGTTTAGTGGTCGACTAATTCGCAGTTTGCCATTAGGTTTTCTCTTTAATTGTGCGATGACCCGACATATTGTAAACCCTATGATGCCATCTGTATAAATCCTGAAAAGGAAGGTAGCGTTTAATGTCTGTCAAAAACTTGTCTAGTCATCTACTTAACTGTTTATTCTCTTGTGGATGTGGTTCCGCCAAGTCATTATTTATGTTTGTTTATATTTTTATATGTTGCTGCCGAGTTGGTGAGAGAATATATCGTCTGTCGGAGATTGCCTTATTTACAACCCTCCAGTTTAATCAATCCCAATACGAGTAAAACCACCATGATGTGTTTCAGTTGCATATTCAATATTCACTAGGCTTCATAAAATAATATGCTGAAGTAATGAAATAGTTTGGCTGGAAAGCTAGAAGACTCGGCTAGATGTCGGTGCATGAAGCATTAATATTGATTCCTATGATGCTTTAAAGCTATATTCAATTATTGTTTTGTGATCTAACTATACTGTTATTTCATAATTTGTCCAACTGCTAGCAATATGAATCCCATATGAATTAATATTAATGAACAAAATCACACAGAGTAGTCACGTTTTCCTGTCCAATCATTGTCATCAATAAAATCTGCACAGAGTAGTCGCGTTTTCCTGTCCAATCATTGTCATCAGTAGTCGCGTGTTCCTGTCCAATCATTGTCATCAATAAAAACCTACACAGAGTAGTCGTGTTTTCCTGTCCAATCATTGTCATCAATAAAACCTACACAGAGTAGTCGTGTTTTCCTGTCCAATCATTGTCATCAATAAAACCTACACAGAGTAGTCGCGTTTTCCTGCCCGTTTTCCTATCAATCATTGTCATCAATAAAACCTACACAGAGTAGTCGCGTTTCCTGTTCAATCATTGTCATCAATAAAACCTACACAGAGTAGTCGCGTTTCCTGTCCAATCATTGTCATCAATAAAACCTACACAGAGTAGTCGCGTTTCCTGTCCAATCATTGTCATCAATAAAACCTACACAGAGTAGTCGCGTTTCCTGTCCAATCATTGTCCTCAATAAACCTACACAGAGTAGTCGCGTTTCCTGTCCAATCATTGTCCCTCAATAAAAGCTCAACCCAACTTAATAAGCTGCTTATTTAATGCACATTTCATGTGAAACTGAAGCACTTTATGGGACTGAAACACATTATGATTCTCATTTATTTCTGTTTGCGCCAATTGCTTTTCCAGATCGCCTCCAGTCTCGTTAATTCCGCTTGTGCATCCCTATGTAGGCATTATGCTATAATATGACCTTTGTTCAAAATGCGAGTTAAATAAAATCACTTATAGTTTTATGAAAAGGGGCATAACTGAATCAAAATGAAAGAATTATTGGACATGTGTTACAACAAACCTTTGAGCAAGATGAAAATATGTGTCTAGTTTTATCAGCATAAATAATGTTCAAGTCATGACCAAGGTTAGGTTGCCGGATAAAGTGTGACGAATGACGACAGACGACGACGGACGACAACAAACAACGGATAAAAACGACTTACCATACTGGAATCGGCCCTAGGTAACATTAATTCATTATTGAAAATACTAAAATCCTTTTTCAGTCGCATGGGGTTATTATAATCCAATTAAAATATTTAATTAAGATCGCGAGATGACTATCCTTTGATAATGTTGAAAGTACTATCCTCCGAGCACGTTAAAGAACCATAGGAATCTATTCGATAAGAGTTCCCGGATTCCTATGTATCCTTCCCCTCTCTCTGGGGCGGCTCTAAATAACCTATACTGTGTTGATGAGCCGTTAAACAACATTCAGTTCAATTCTATCCTTTGAATAGGTTTACTGTAACTTAGATATTGATAGGTGGAAATGTAAGAATCAATTTCATTGGTCAATTTTCATATTAAAGACATTTTCTATAGTTTTTTCTGCATAACAGATTTTCTTTAAACTTTTTGTACAGTAAGTCTGTTATATATATAGACAGAAAAGGCAAAAATAATGGTAGGTCACCATGATTGTTAAAATTTTAAAAAATAATTTGTAATGCCACCGTCATGTCAATCTGTCCAAAAAGTTGAACAAGTCCGTGAAATAGCTAAATAAGACATTTTTGAAGTCTAATCATTTATTCATTGGTCACAATTCTGCTAAAATTGTATTAAAGTAAAGAACATTTAATTACAATAACATTTAAAGCTCATCTTTATGTACAACCTATATTCTTTTACAAAATCTGTTGAGACCATTACCACAAGTTATGCACAAATTAGCCCATAATGATACAATTTCCTTTTTTTTGTATGTTCCCAAAAATAGAATTTGTTTAAACTGTCTAAGCACATAATTTAACATATATAAAACAAAATGTGCAATAAAAATGATAGGTCCCAATGCTTGTTTAGGAAAAAATGGAAACCCTACCCCTATGCTAAAAGGCCAAGGTTTGTATGAAATTATATAGAAATGGTATATTTTCCTTTTTTGTTATGTTCCTAATAACAAAATTTGTTCAAACTTCCTAGGCACTTATTTGAACATATATTTAGACAATATACGCAATTAAAATTATAGGTCACCATGCATATTGAGATTTAATATTGGTTTTTGGAACCCTACCATTATGCTTAAATTTTTTAATTTTGTTGGAATTTTTACAAAATGCTATATTTTTCCTATTTTATGTATCTAATAATAGGCCTTTATTTAAATAAAGACAATACAAAAACAAATTAAAAAAAAAAGAAAAAAAAAAGAAAAAAATACAACTAGACATCAAAAGCAACATTCCTGTAAATTTTTAGGAAAATCCTTCCAATAGTTTTAGATAAGAAGTCGCCCAAAATGCTGCGCATGGAAAACTACAGAAAATGCCTTTAATACCAGGTGCAACAAAGTTCCGGGCACCGTGTTAGAAATTTCCAAAGTGTCAATGTCACATCGATCTCCTACAACAACAACAAAAACCAACCCACCAACTCTCCGCTTAAATTTATGTCATTTTTTGGTTAATACTTTATGGTGAAACTTAAGTAGTAATAATGTAATGTTTGACATAGTATTGGGAGTTAATTGTGATTATGAGTATTATCCATATTTTGATATATGCACGCGACAGTAATATGGAATATATTAAATGACGATTTTTTCAGTCGCATGCGGTTTTCTTCCATTGCATGGAATACAAGTGACACAATCATGACTTACCAAGCATCCTAATTGAATGTTGTTTAACGGCTCATCAACACAGTACAGGTTATTTAGAGCCGCCCCAGAGAGAGGGGAAGGATACATAGGAATCCGGGAACCTGCCCTACTCTTATTATCGAATAGATTCCTATGGTTCTTTAACGTGCTCGGAGGATAGACCGATACACGGGACCGCCCGGTTTACGTCCCCATCCGACGGACGAGGCTGAGGAAAAGTGTCTTGCCCAAGAACACACCGACGGAACACAGTGGCACCACGGAGGATTGAACCCGGGGCCTCCGGTTACAGATCCGCCGCGCTACCGACTGCGCCACGCCAGCCCCCTACCAAGCATCCTAAAATCGGCCCTGGGTAACATGAGTTTCCTAAAATCGGCCCTGGGTAACATGAGTTTATTATTGAACGCACTGAAATATGTTGGCAGCTATTTGCGGCTTTCTTCCATTGCACCGAATACCAGTAACAAAACCATGCCATTTTGCCACTGACCGTTCCAATGCGGAAGCCATTTTGTCAACCCTTTTATGTTTGCGATGTCATATCTTGCCTTTCATTGCTGCCGGTTTTCATGATGTTTTCAATATTGTTTGAACACCCGTGACTTAATCTATTATTATGTTAAAACAATTCCAGTTCCTACCCAGATATATGCTATTTTCTCTCGGAAGCTATTTTACACTTGCGTAAAACCTTGCTTGTTCATCTTTGTAATTGTTTGTTTCTATGCATGTTTTTGTTTTTTTGAGAGGGGAGGGGGTGGGGATGACTGTAGTCCTTGAATGATATATTTCTTGTTCGACTTTTATATCTACTTTTACCAAGCATCCTGAAATCGGCACTGGGTAACATGAATTTATTATGGCATGTACTGAAGTCTGTTTGCAGCTACATCCGGCTTTCTTCCATTGCATCGTATACTAGTAATACAATCACGAGTTGCCAAGCATTCTGGATTCGGCCCGGGGTAACATGAATTCACAAAAATCACGACTTACCGAGCATTATAGATTCGGCCCTGGGTAACATGAATTTATTAGTAAATGCACTAAAGTACTATTTTGCAGCTCCTGGCGGTTTTCTGCCATTTGCATCAAATGCTAGTAACAAATACTAGTCTTACCAAACATCCTGGATTCGGCCCTGAGTGACGTAGATTCGTTATTGAATGTACTGAAATCCCCGCGCAGCTCCATGCGGCTCTCCTCTATGACGTCAATCATCTCCTCGGCCTCTTGTTCATACAGGTCCAGTAGATTCTCGATAAAGGCTTTCTGTAACGACAAATCAGATAGGTCAGAATAAATCACATGATCATGGGCATGACGGAGTAACTAAAGCTACATTTCCTATTCGAATGTTATACCTACTTTTACATGAGTCCGTTCAAGAGACGGTAAACCCATCACCAAAATCCACGTTCACTGACCCCATATCCTCATGTATGAGCAGGCAAAGTTTTTACCAAGTTATGAACCTATAGTGTTTGTTTGAATAAAACGTTTCTCCCCAAGACTGAAGTTATTACTGTGGTATTTCTTTTTTTTAAAAAATACGTTAAGAATGACTATATATGTTTTAACTGTATTGTGGATCAAAATGTAAAAAGTAGTGTTTGTTAAAGAAACCTCCCTATATTAAGATCTTAGGATCGAAATATTGGAAAAATTAGAGTGATATTTTCTTCATGAAGTTATATTGTTAAGATCTTAAAGATATATTACTATTTTAATATTTACTTTCAATGGTTGTTAAACGGTGTACAACAAATAATATGTATGTACTCGGTAAAAAAAAAGAAATAGACCAGAGTTGATAATTGATGTTAAACAATGGACTAGGCATCGTAATGTTAAAATTCATATACCTTTCGAAAGATACATTTGAGTTACTTTAAACGCGAAACACGTTATTAAACTAAGGAATATATTGATAGAGAAATGATATCATAAATGACCTAGTCAGTGCAAGGTGTTAAAATAAATGTGACGCAATGCATATCGTATTTTTTAAATGAGTACTTATAAACAACTTATGAATATTGAGTTCTGCTCAACCGAGGGCTAGAGGGCGTGAGCGGTAGCTAGCATATTCAACTACTGCTCATGAACAGTCTCAATCAAACCGAGACTGCAATATTTCGTATGTGTCGTGCTCGGCCATTTTCAATGGTCCATTATCATACTCCTTTTTAAACCCATACATCGTTTTTATTTGAACGAAAATTATAGAGAAAGAGAGAAAAATACACATGTCCGTGTAGAAAGTATATATTTCATTCGACATTGAATATATCCGCCGCTTTTACTCTCTTTTTTTATATATATCATAGTAGCGTTGCCCGTGCATTGTGGCGGTGGTAAAATGTCTCCCCGTGCTTGCAATCAGAACTGTTATTCATTCCGATGTTTGGAGATCGCTGAGGCTGATATTTTCACTTTTCAATACCGTTCATGAACAGTCTCAAACAAACCGAGACTGCATTAGTTTTTGTATTTATCATGTTCGACCATACTTTTTTTAAAGTAATGTCCCCTGCGTGCTTTGTGATACTATTTCTCAGTTTTGGCTGAATTTAAAATATATTTTTCAATTCAGAGATATATACGTTTTACTTACAACTTAAAATATAGCTTCTGTCCATTTCTTATTTTTTACCGAATATACTTTAAAAATAAAGTGGAATTGTATCATATTACTGAGTGAAAGTAAGTTTACAAACATTATTTCTTACAGCTCTTTGATACGTGTCTATTTCGTATCTCATATATATACCAAGTGGACATTATTTCGCTTTTCACAGAATGATATTACTTTCAAAATAGCATATATGAGTCTATTAGTAAAAAACTCTTATAAATAATTCACTCTTCGATTACACTTTGCGTCATAAATACAAATTACACAACATCACTCATTTTCATTTTTAAGATCTAAACCAAAGGTACGCCTTAAATCTTTAAATCTTATTCGGCAAACTCGTCTTCCTTTCAAAAGATTTACCAGGGTTTTAAAAACTGCTCAAATGTTTCAATAACTCCTCCTATGCATTCTTCTCTACTCTAGAGAACATTCTTCTCTACTCTAGAGAAGAAACTACATGTTTGGTCTGTAACAATAATAAAGATTGTTTTTTTTACAAACGCAGTTTAGACACTTACAATTTGTGATCTTGCCGAGAATTTGTGAATCATTTATATTCCTATTATATACTGAAAGGAAAAAAAACGCATAATAAAAAAATTGCCTATACTACACTATAGATACACCTAATTCCAAGTCATATTCCAGATATATCTCAACGTGTTTTGTACAAAAAGGGGCTACAACTAATGTACAGAAAGGACAACTATGTCATGTATTAGACCTTTTAATCAAAGTGAGCTTTGTAACACGAAATTCATTAATACAGGGCGACATTAGGCCTGTCCTTCTGGAAAGAATGTTTAAACAGCACCGAACATACCAATGGTTACCACTTTAAAGTTTCATTATTGACAGAATGTGCATTTGGCTCAAGCAGGAGAGCAAACATAGGCTTTAAAACGTTGCAATCTCGCCCATTAGATTAGCAGTAGCATATCTAAACATACAATATATAAGAATTACATGGTTAGTAACTTAGAATTTCAGCTGTATTTTGGCGAGTGTAAGAAAAGTGATAAATGCGAGCCTCTGGTGATAAATGCGGGCTATCTTGTCTCTAATCTTGTCTTGTCATGCACTTAATGGTTTATTCTTGTGTTGTTATGGCTTCTGTCAAGTCAATAGGTACTTGCTTTGGTGACTTTCTAGGCTTGTTTTATGTTTATATTTATATATACATGTGATTTATGTTTATATTTTATATAATACATGTGATTGCTTTATTTACACAGTATAGTTTTATTAAGATGAAAATTTGGTAAGAATGAGGCTTGATGCAACCTATAACCTGTAAACTCACTCCCCCACCCCTCACCCCCAAACACACACCCACCACATCCACCATACACACCCCCCCCCGCCCCGCCTCCCCCCCCACCCACACACTCCCACAGTGGCCTTTTTGGCCACTGATCATTCCAAGGCGGTAGCCCTATTCTCAACCTTTTATAATTGTGATGTCATATTCCTTGCCCTTTTATTTATTCGTGTAATTGATCCTTGAGTGTTTTGGTGGCTGTGGTCCTTGAATGCTACATGTCCTGTTCGACTGTTATACCTACTTCTCGTGTTCGACTGTTATACTTACTTCTCGTGTTCGACTGTTATACTTACTTCTCGTGTTCGGCTGTTATACTTACTTCTCGTGTTCGGCTGTTATACTTCTTCTCGTGTTCGACTGTTATACTTACTTCTCGTATTCGGCTGTTATACTTACTTCTCGTGTTCGGCTGTTATACTTACTTCTCGTGTTCGGCTGTTATAATTACTTCTCGTGTTCGACTGTTATACTTACTTCTCGTGTTCGGCTGTTATACTTACTTCTCGTGTTCGGCTGTTATACTTACTTCTCGTGTTCGACTGTTATACTTACTTCTCGTGTTCGGCGGTTATACTTACTTCTCGTGTTCGACTGTTATACTTACTTCTCGTGTTCGGCTGTTATACTTACTTCTCGTGTTCGGCTGTATACTTACTTCCGTGTTCGACTGTTATACTTACTTCTCGTGTTCGACTGTTATACTTACTTCTCGTGTTCGACTGTTATACTTACTTCTCGTGTTCGGCTGTTATACTTACTTCTCGTGTTCGACTGTTATACTTACTTCTCGTGTTCGACTGTTATACTTACTTCTCGTGTTCGGCGGTTATACTTACTTCTCGTGTTAAAACATATGTCCAACGTTAACTGATAAAAACAGATAAGCAAGAGTCATAACTCATCTACTGTTGTTAGAATAGATGATCATATTGTTAAAGACTTCAATAGTTTTTGCAATAAACAATGTACAAGGTGTATTGGTCTTCATGCATTATTTAAACAGCACCAGACATAAACAACTGTTTCAAAGCATCTATGTTGTACTCGTTTGACATGAATATTTAATGTTAATCTCACGATTAACAATGTTTAAGGGCAAGACCTTGAGTGTTGATGGCAATATTAATATTGTAATTTTCAACAGATTGAAACTCAATGTTTAATATTTAAAGAAAGTATATTTGTTTTTTGTAGTTGTAATTAATGAAATGGTGTATAAGTGTATGATGATTTATTAATTAAAAAAAATGTATTGTAGATAACACTTTCACTGTCTGTGTAATTGTTTGGTATCCTCAATAGTTCAAAAGTCAAATGGAAATTAAAAATAAAAGTAGTTTATCTTTATTTGCAAACCATTCAGATTATTTGTGATTAAATGATAAAGACATTCCTGAATATTTAAATTGCATTACTTGTTTGAAGTAATACATTCGGTAATACCAGTAATATGTTACGTAATAATATGCGTAAAGTATGCTAGCGTGCATCCATACGTCATGATACATACTAAAGCTAACCCTTTAGTATGTATAGATGAAGTATGGGTGCACGTTAGGGTTAGCTTTAGTATGTATAGATGAAGTATGGGTGCACGTTAGGGTTAGCTTTAGTATGTATAGATAAAGTATGGGTGCACGTTAGGATTAGCTTTAGTATGTATAGATGACGTATGGGTGCACGTTAGGATTAGCTTTAGTATGTATAGATGACGTATGGGTGCACGTTAGGATTAGCTTTAGTATGTATAGATGACGTATGGGTGCACGTTAGGATTAGCTTTAGTATGTATAGTAATATGTTCCATGTGTAAAGTATGGGTACACGTAAGGGTTAGCTTTAGTATGCATACATGAAGTATGGGTACACGTAAGGGTTAGCTTTAGTAGTAATTTGTTCAATGTGTAAAGTATGGGTACACGTCAGAGTTAGCTTTAGTATGTATACACGAAGTATGGGTGCAAGTTAGAGTTAGCTTTAGTATGGATAGTAATTTGTTCAATGTGTAAAGTATGGGTACACGTCAGAGTTAGCTTTAGTATGTATACACGAAGTATGGGTGCAAGTTAGAGTTAGCTTTAGTATGTATAGTAATATGTTCAATGTGTAAAGTATGGGTGCACGCTAGAGTCAGCTTTAGTATGTATAGTAATATGTCCAATGTGTAAAGTATGGGTGCACGTTAGAGTTAGCTTTAGTATGTATAGTAATATGTTCAATGTGTAAAGTATGGGTGCACGCTAGAGTCAGCTTTAGTATGTATAGTAATATGTTCAATGTGTAAAGTATGGGTGCACGCTAGAGTCAGCTTTAGTATGTATAGTAATATGTCCAATGTGTAAAGTATGGATGCACGTTAGAGTTAGCTGTAGTATGTGTACATGAAGAATGGGTGCACGCTAGAGTCAGCTTTAGTATGTATACACGAAGTATGGATGCACGTTAGAGTTAGCTTTAGTATGTATACATGAAGTATGAGTGTACGTTAGAGTTAGCTTTATTATGTGTACATGAAGTATGGGTGTACGTTAGAGTTAGCTTTAGTATGTGTACATGAAGTATGGGTGCATGTTAGAGTTGGCTTTAGTATGTATACATGAATTATGGGTACACGCTAGAATCAGCTTTAGTATGTATACATGAAGTATGGGTGCACGCTAGAATCAGCTTTAGTATGTGTACTTGAAGTATGGGTGCACGTTAGAGTTAATGTATACATGAAGTACAGTATGGGTGAACGTTAGCTTTAGTATGTATACATGAAGTATGGGTGCACGCTAGAGTCAGCTTTAGTATGTATACATGAAGTATGGGTGCACGCTAGAGTCAGCTTTAATATGTATAAATGAAGTATGGGTGCACGCTAGAGTTAATGTATACATGAAGTATGGGTGGACGTTAGCTTTGATATGTATGCATGACGTATGGGTGCACGTTAGAGTTAGCTCATCTAGTATACACGGAACACAGTCAACCAAAAACAGAACAGAACAGAACAGATTCTTTATTCACTTAAACTTTACCGTTATTCGTGATACACAAAAGCATATATAAATTGTGATACACAAAAGCATATATAAATTGAATATACACGTGAATAATTATGGTGTATGACATTCAAAAGAAATTGCATTACATAAATACAGATTTTGAGACGTATAATAAACATTGGATGAACTCCTATAAACAATTATATTAGTCTTAGCGAAAATGACACGAATCACAATATAAAGTAAAACACGTACTAGTGTTCATAACAAACAACAAGTATAAGGATAGAAGCAACGTTTGCAACGCTACAATTATAGAAGAGTTGACAATAGGGGTACCGCGTTGAAACGGTCAGTGACAAAAAGGCCACTGGCGTTGTTAAACTGGGTTTTAGGTATAGACAGTCGTTGTACATTTTTTCTTTCGTCATCTGTTTTCTTATCTTCCAAAAGCTTTTTGAGGTTACGGGTTGATTTCCTTTGACCTCAACATTTCGAATGTCTATATATAAGAGGTTATATAAAGTGCAACACCTCTCACTCCCCCTATCAGCGGCTTAAGCGCTATTCTAATGTGTGGCTTTGAAGTCGACTACAACTCAGAAGTGTTTTACTACTGATCGTTTGGGATCTTCAAGCACAATCTGTGTAGCTTTAAAGTAGAATACCACTTAAGCCAGTTTTCTATGAACCTCTTATGAACAGACACAATAAAAACGAGTTATTTCCAAGGGATCCCCTTTTCAGTGTGTATTTATTCTTATCTCAGTTTGACCTTAAAAGCTAAATTTCTAGAATTTCTAGGTCAACACATGTGTTTCATCTAGTTTCCTTCTGGAACAACATAAGTGTTACATCTAGTTTCTGTTTAGGAAAAAGCGTGTGTTACACATAGTTTCCGTCTGGAACAACACATGTTTTACAACTAGTTTCCGCCTTGGACATCACATGTGTTATACCTAGTTTCCGTCTGGAACAACACAAGTGTGACATCTAGTTTCTGTTTAGGAAAACGCGTGTGTTACACATAGTTTCCGTCTGGAACAACACATGTTTTACAACTAGTTTCCGTCTTGGACATCACATGTGTTATACCTAGTTTCCGACTGGGACAACACGTGTGTTGCACCTAGTTACCGGCTGGGATAACACGTGTGTTACACCTAGTTTCCGTCTGCGGCAAAACGTGTGTTACATCTAGTTTCCGGCTGGGATAACACGTGTGTTGCACCTAGTTTCCGGATGGGACAACACGTGTGTTACACCTAGCTTTCCGGCTGGAGCAACATGTATGTTACAACTAGTTTCCGTTAGTTTCCGGCTGGGATATAGTCATAATGGGATTTGTTCTACTAGGGAACAAAGACTAATTATTTCAGGGGGTGGAAATCAGAGATTATTATGAACGTGTAATTCTAACGCGTACACCTCTTTGCAGTGACCGCCATTTGGTCAATATCGATCTGTTTTTGTGTTCTAAAAATCGGTATTTAATTGTTAACTACTTGTTGATAATACGCATCAAATATTAGTGTTGAATGCTTGTTACATGTCGGTATACCCTGCTTATGTTCGCAACGGCCGTATTGCGTTACGATGTTGACAGATAGGAATTCCCAATCGAAGAATGCAAAAGGAACGACAACTCTGATTATTGATTGGAATTTGGAGTCGTGCAGGATGGGAGATGACGTTTGCCAAGGAACTTATTTAGACATAGAAAAAGTATAAGTATGTGTAACATTATGTTTAAATAATATCCGACAGGTATTTAAGTGTATAATAACAGTTTTGAAACGGAAGTGTTTATTTCGATTCTTCTGTCATAGCCTAACAGAAGTACGACACTGTATGTGCTATTGCTTTTAAATGAAAGTTGATTCCAGCTTATTATTTTGTCATTTCTGTATCGAACACAAGTCGACAACAAGTCGACAATATTGTCGACAATAGTACAATACAATATTGTATTAAAGGAGAGTGTGGATGTCAATTGTTGAGTCATAGCCTAACATAATTCTTTCCAAGTTAGCGGTACAGTGTTACAATTGGAAATCACGGTATTTAAATGGTATCTCGAAACCAATTGTTAATACGCATCAAGTGTTATTGAATGTGTGAGTCGATGGGCACATCAATTTCTTTTACATCATTCATCCAGGATGTTTTGGTCTTGTCGTATATCCACATTTAGATGACTAATATAATTATTCGAATAAAAAGTAAATAACATAACGTTGTATATGCATTTGTAAACTACTAAATGTGTTTGTTTTATCGTTGATAAAGCGGCCGGGACATGCTGGATGGTGGATGACCTTGCCAAGGCGGCGATATAACTAATTAGTTTCAGTCCTAGAAAATATTATAGTAACACTTTTGTTTAAATAATCTACTATTTGAGTAAGAACTTGAGGTGTTTATTTCCATTTGTCTGGAATAGCCTAACATAAGTATGGCATTATATAAGGTGGCATTGCAATCGCAAGGCTATCGCGTCAGAATGTTGCAATAGTGTCAAACGAAAGTGTTGATGTCGATTTCTGGGACATAGCCTAACATTATTCTAAAGAAAAAAACAATAAAAAAAAACAACATATATATATATATAATGTTCTGTTAATGCATATTAAATCTGGTAAATTCATTGAAGCTCACGACATTATTAAGGATTCATAGGGGGGAAGAAAAAATAATAATAATAATAATAAATAACAAAAAAAAAAAATATATATATATATATATAACAATATATAAACCTTATCAAATATATAAACCTATCCTGTCTTACTGGAGTAGCATCATTAAACCATTTGCCACTGGTGTCATGCCAAAAAGGGTATCGAAAAGTCCGTAAGCTCGGTGGAGAGGGACAAAAGAAGTGCAAGATAGAGTGGATCTGAAGATAATGGTTCTAACGGCACTCTAGCACTTTTGACCAAGTAACATTGGTCCCGTGGCATTACTGGGAACAATGGACATAAAATCTGAATTTAAACGGTTGCAAATCAATTTTATAGCTTTTGAGTTGTTGAGTTATAAAATATTGTATAGTCGTAATCAATGTCATAGTGAGCAAATATGCTTTTATATTGTGCTTTAATTTCTGTATTTGCTTTAACAGGAATGAATTAAAGTGAACCATATTCTTAGTGTGTGTAAAGTGGTGCGCTTTTTGTTGTCGCAGTTATAACAAACCGGTATAAATTGTCACTTTTTACACTTGGAGTATGCAAATGCATGAATGTTGGTTAATGAATATACTAACTTTACACCAGGAGTCTGAAAATGGCTGAAAACGGTATATACTACCCGTTATGTTATTTGACACCAAGAGTGTGAGTATGTCGATGAGCATGTAATTAACATGTCGTCAGTACTTAGATATCTCCGCCCTAGTGTTTATTTCAAAGTATATTGACAATAGGTTATAATACAACTGCATGTGCCTTATTATTGACAACTGGCGGCGTGTTGATTGCAGGTCTATGCTATTGTTCTTTTGTCAAATTGATGAAAGATATATGTCACAGTTTGTTTTGCTTATTACAGATATTTTTTACTTACTGCTGAGTCTGCTGCTGCTATAACAGTATAATGTCCTAAATGTTTTCGTCTAGCAGTCAACTTTACACATTTATTCCGTTTGCGTACACTGATCTTTTCATTAGGTGGCTGATGTTGTTTTAATTATAATTAGATCTCTGTGTTATAAGTTATTTTACGCCATACCTTGCACTTCAGTTTGTGTCACCATCACGATGTCGAAAGGCCAATCAACAATGTTCCTATGTCGAATAACTGGGTATCGGACATGCAGAGACGTACCATAAAGACCTTCAGTAGTTGGTATCATATGTGAAGACTCCGTTTACAATTTGCTAGTATAAATGATAGCCATGAACAAACATTTAGACCTGGTTTATGAACTAAGTTAATTGCAGACCAGACTCGTACTATGAAAGCCTAAGTGAATATGTCGCACGGAACTGTATACATTTGAGCTCCTGCCGTTTTTGATCGAAGAGTTTATGGACATTTAGTTTTCTATGGTGAATGTCGAAGTAGGCCTATAACATTTATTTTGTGTTGAATTTGGAAATATATATTGAACTGCTTAATTTCTTGCCAATGAATGTATATAGTGGCATTTCATTGTTCAGGAACAAGGAAGTAGATTATGCTTTGTTGCCTGGTACTTTGTATTTCTATTAAGGATGATAAATAGTGGGGCCTGCCCCCACACTATTTTAACTTGGGGCTTTTAAATTAATCCTAACGAAGCAAAAGTCGGTGTTTTTATGTTAAATATTGAAATCTTATAAAAGTTCATTTGTTTGTTGTTTTTAAGACAATGCTGTATTTGGATGATGTACACTTATTTTATCAAGGCAAGCCTTGTTTGTGAATGGTTTACAACAAGGAATTCAATGTTTATAAGTTAAATTGAAAAAATTATACATTCAACTTTTAAGCTTGACTGTGGCTTGGCAATCGTATAGATAATTTTTATATTTACCCTATTTGGGTTGTATTAGCTCTCCGTAGCTATTTTATCGCAACAAACTGTTGTTGAGCCTTTTTGTAACTTTTATAAAATATTTAAAAATTATGACATGACACAATCGCTTCATTGGTTGAAGTATGTCTGTTATACCTCTTTGGAGGTTTTTGTTCGTGCTTTATGTAGCTTTTTGTATATGACATGACACAATCGCTTCATTGGTTAAAGTATGCTTGTTATACCTCTTTGGAGGTTTTTTGGTTGATTTTTAAAGTTTTTGATTTTGTTTATGTATATGACATAACACAATCGCTTCATTGGTTGAAGTACGTCTGTCATTTTTTATTATCTAAGCTGTGTTCCGCTTCCCCCATGTTTGGCGGTGCCACGCGGCGTGTGGCATGACACAATCGCTTCATTGGTTGAAGTATGTCTGTTATACCTCTTTGGAGGTTTTTTGGTTGATTTTTTGATTTTGTATATGACATGACATAATCGCTACATTGGTTGAAGTACGTCTGTCATACCTCTTTGGAGGTTTTTTATTATCTAAGCTGTGTTCCGCTTCCCCCATGTTTGGCGGTGCCACGCGGCATGTGGCATACACATGCCGAGTGGCATGTGGCGGTATTTCGCGGACACAGCATAGTGTAGTTAAAATATTCTAAGAACTTTGTTATTTTCTATGCAAGAAGTTTTTAATTTTAAGACTTGTCTTTGTGAACATCTGTTCCCAGGGTTTACACAGTACAGTGGTCAGTTACAATTTAAACTTAGTTTGGACTATGAACATTGAATTTACCTGAAATGTTCCAATTTGGTTAACTACACATTTTATTTTACACTATATATTGTTGAAGCCATGGCCAGCTTATTTCAATAAATATAAACTAGTAACATTTTGTTTTATTTGTAACCCATCTTAAATAATGGGATATGTTCTACTTGGGAACAAATACTAATTATTTCAATGGGCGGAAATCAGAGGTTATTATGAACGTGTAATTCTAACGCGTACACCTCTTTGCAGTAACCGCCATTTGGTCAGTATCGAGGTGTACCAGAAGTAAATCAAATCCCATTGAGTCCAATGCAATATTGAGCAAGCTTTTTAGTTATCCATTTTTCAAAATGAAGTTCAAACTAAGATTCACTTACATGTTCTTAGTCATGAGACCTGCCTCTCTAGAAAACTGCTGAGAATAGTAGGGGTCATGTGGCATATAAGAAAATAACATTCTGATCTTTGTTGATACCGTGAACAAACTGCGTTCATTCGGCACCTCTTAAATGTGTTCTACTTTCACTTTCAAAACTGTCAAGTTGACAAATAAAATCATCATACAACCATGCAAATGGTTTTTAGCTATCACAAACAAGTCAATAAAGTCATTTCAGCCAGAAAAACAGGCCTTAAATACTCAAAAATGCCTTTTATCACAAAAAAAGTTAGGGATTATATATTTGGGAACTCCTTTCGACTACACCAGGCATGAATACCACAGTCTACACCAGGCATGAATACCACAGTGATTTACTTCCTGTTACACCAGGCATGAATACCACAGTGATTTACTTCCTGTATGCCTATAAGAACTCCTAATTGTGAGTGAATTTTAAAAACCTCTGTTCTGGCAAAGCCTAGAATATAGCGAATAAAAAAATCATACATTTTGTCAAATCGGTTGAGTATTGATCAAGATATGCGCGTTTCAAAAATGTACAGTGCAGTCGACAGCGATGAAAAATCTGTAAAAATGTTCACAGTTTTACCTATCTTAACTGTTATATAAAATGACACTGGGCATATCTGTACTTAGTCTAATGGATAAAATGCTTAAAAAAATCAGTAAACCTGAAGAAATCAAGATGTTTACTTCCCAAAAGTGCTATATAAGTGCAAAATATTCTGATTTTCATGCCAAATTCAGATTTACAAGGCAATTTGGTGTATTTGTGGCATCATACCTTAATTTGGTGGCACAACATGCATATATAAACATCCCAATTACTCAGAAATGCAAATCTGGTACTAGCTTTGTGATTAAAAGTTAAGTTTCTATGACTGGACAGCATACTTTGCCTACTGTACTCTCTGACATTTTCTCAGAAAGTTCAATTTTAGGGGGTAAGGGGAAAGATTTGGTGGTGTCACACCTATACAACTACACTTTTGCAAATTATAATGCTGAATTATCATTGCAAATACAAATATATACATGTTAACAACAAACAAGCCTAGTTTTGTTGAAAAATGGCTCTCCAGGTCATCATTTAAAGACTTCAAAAATCTGAAACTCCAAATTACAGCTTTCCGAGGCGAAAAACATGCGAAAAAAAATCAAAACACGTTTTAAAACAACTTGAAGTATTTTTTGTTGGAGCTATAGTCATTGCGAAAGGTAAAATACTGTTTAGGTAAGAATCCGAGAGAAAATAAATATTCACATTACGCCGCCTTATAGGTGTACCAGAAGTAAATCAAATCCCATTGAGTCCAATGCAATATTGAGCAAGCTTTTTAGTTATCCATTTTTCAAAATGAAGTTCAAACTAAGATTCACTTACATGTTCTTAGTCATGAGACCTGCCTCTCTAGAAAACTGCTGAGAATAGTAGGGGTCATGTGGCATATAAGAAAATAAAATTCTGATCTTTGTTGATACCGTGAACAAACTGCGTTCATTCGGCACCTCTTAAATGTGTTCTACTTTCACTTTCAAAACTGTCAAGTTGACAAATAAAATCATCATACAACCATGCAAATGGTTTTTAGCTATCACAAACAAGTCAATAAAGTCATTTCAGCCAGAAAAACAGGCCTTAAATACTCAAAAATGCCTTTTATCACAAAAAAAGTTAGGAATTATATATTTGGGAACTCCTTTCGACTACACCAGGCATGAATACCACACTACACCAGGCATGAATACCACAGTGATTTACTTCCTGTATGCCTCGATCTGTTTTTGTGTTCTAAAAATTTAATTGTTATCTTTGTGAACATCTGTTCCCAGGGTTTACACTGTTCAGTGGTCAGTTACAATTTAAACTTAGTTTGGACTATGAACATTGGATTTACCTGAAATGTTCCAATTTGGTTAACTACACATTTTATTTTACACTATATATTGTTGAAGCCATGGCCAGCTTATTCCAATAAATATAAACTAGTAACATTTTGTTTAATTTGTAACCCATCTTAAATAATGATCTGCGTCTCAATTATTCATTATCTGGGTGTAACTGCACACAGCTTTTGTATCTATACATGGCATTACTTAACATTACACAGCTTCTGCTGATTTCCATTCATAACTGTGTAAAATTATACCTGAGAGACGGGTAGTGTTGTTTGCTGTTCATAACTGTCGTTTGGTGTTCGGGTCGTTTGATAGTAAGGAACGTTTTTGTTTATAAATTATTGCTTGTTTCTTTTATGTTGAAAATGCAGTGTTAACATTATAAGATCATCTGTAAGATATCTACTCCAAGCCATTCTAGGTTTCTATCATCGTGCTTTTAATAAGATATGTCAGGTGTTAAACTTAGTAATGTATATTTTAGTGGGGAAAAGCAAACGTTATCACAATATTATAGATTTAATCCTCTCTGTCATCAAAACATGTTTACAATATATAAGTGAAGGCGAGTTAGAGAGAATATTGAAACTCGTGTCCGAAACAGATACGCGTACAAAAACAGATACGCGTACAAAACCAGATACGCGTACAAAAACAGATAACAGATACGCGTACAAAAACAGATACGCGTACAAGATGACAGAAGATCAAAAGGAGAAAATATGGAACAAAATTATTGATTAGAATGCCTATTTAAATAAATGTGTGCACTGGAACGCTAAGTAGATTACTAAGCATATTACTAAGCATAACAGCGAGTCGTGGCGTTTATAAATTCGCCGCTCGAAGTTCAAGTCTAGACACGCGGAACAGATAAACGTTTCGTGTTTATTTAGGAACATGCATATTTCATTAATTGTACTTTCACGGGATATTTATCTAGGCATTTTCCTCAGAGCAAAGCTTTTAATGAATAGGATATGACATAAGGGACTTTATGACACATTAAAAAAGGAGAAAAAATGTATATTGTCCCCGTTATGGAAGGCTGCACCAATACACTGGCCTACATTAAAACAATGACATGTCAGCATTGATATACTGAAAGGAAAAAGAAACGCATAATGGGTATTTCCGCTATATATTGTATGTTTAATACGCTACTGCTAATCGAATGGTACAGGGCGACATTATGCCTGTCCTTTCGGAAAGAAGGTTTAAACAGCACTGAACACACCAATGGTTACCCCTTTAAAGTTTCATTATCGTCAGAATGCGCATCTTAAAATTAAACACACTACTGAAATGGCTTGACGTTTTCAAGCGAAACTTCAACGTTTATGAAGTTCGTGTAACAAAGGATACTTTGATTAAAAGGTCTACATGTCTTCTGTAATTAATGGTAGCCCCTGTTTGTACAAAATATTGCGTGGAATTAGGTGTATATAATAGTGTAGTATAGGCAATTTTCTGATTATACATTTCTTTTCCTTTCAGATGATATTTCATTACATAAACTGAATGAGGCGACATTGATTTATTTAAACAGCATTCATTTAATCTACGAAGTGGGGTTACATTGATTTCCTGTCCGTATTCATTTAATCTACGGAGTGGGGTTACATTGATTTCCTGTCAGTATTCATTTAATCTACGGAGTGGGGTTACATTGATTTTCTGTCAGCATTCATTTAAGCTATGAAGTGGGGTTACATTGATTTTCTGTCATTTAATCTACGGAGTGGGGTTGCATTGATTTCCTGTCCGTATTCATTTAATCTACGGAGTGGGGTTACATTGATTTCCTGTCAGCATTCATTTAATCTACGGAGTGGGGTTACATTGATTTCCTGTCAGTATTCATTTAATCTATGGAGTGGGGTTACATTGCTTTCCTGTCAGCATTCATTTAATCTACGGAGTGGGGTTACATTGATTTCCTGTCAGTATTCATGTAATCTACGAAGTGGGGTTACATTGATTTTCTGTCAGCATTTATTTAATCTATGAAGTGGGGTTACATTGATTTTCTGTCATTTAATCTACGGAGTGGGGTAACATTGATTTCCTGTCCGTATTCATTTAATCTACGGAGTGGGGTGACATTGATTTTCTGTCAGCATTCATTTAATCTACGGAATGGGGTTACATTGATTTCCTGTCAGCATTCATTTAATCTACGGAGTGGGGTTACATTGATTTCCTGTCAGTATTCATGTAATCTACGAAGTGGGGTTACATTGATTTCCTGTAAGCATTCATTTAATCTACGGAGTGGGGTTACATTGATTTCCTGACAGTATTCATTTAATCTACGAAGTGGGGTTACATTGATTTCCTGTCAGTAATCATTTAATCTACGGATCGGGCTTACATTGATTTCCTGTCAGTATTCATTTAATCTACGGAGTGGGGTTACAGTGGAGTTACATTGATTTCCTGTCAGCATTCATTTAATCTACGGAGTGGGGTCATTCATTTAATCTACGAAGTGGGGTTACATTGATTTCCTGTCAACATTCATTTAATCTACGTAGTGGGGTTATATTGATTTCCTGTCAGTATTCATTTAATCTACGAAGTGGAGTTACATTGATTTTCTGTCAGCATTTATTTAATCTATGAAGTGGGGTTACATTGATTTTCTGTCATTTAATCTACGGAGTGGGGTTACATTGATTTTCTGTCAGCATTCATTTAATTTACGGAGTGGGGTTACATTGATTTCCTGTCCGTATTCATTTAATCTACGGAGTGGGGTTACATTGATTTTCTGTCAGCATTCATTTAATCGACGGAATGGGGTTACATTGATTTCCTGTCAGCATTCATTTAATCTGCGGAGTGGGGTTACATTGATTTCCTGTCAGTATTCATTTAATCTACGAAGTGGGGTTACATTGATTTCCTGTAATCATTCATTTAATCTACGGAGTGGGGTTACATTGATTTCCTGTCAGTATTCATTTAATCTACGAAGTGGGGTTACATTGATTTCCTGTCAGTATTCATTTAATCTACGGAGTGGGGTTACATGGATTTTCTGTCAGCATTCATTTAATCTACGGAGTGAGGTTACATTGATTTCCTGTAAGCATTCATTTTATCTACGGAGTGGGGTTAAATTGATTTCCTGTGGTTACATTGATTTTCTGTCAGCATCCATTTAATCTACGGAGTGGGGTTACATTGATTTCCTGTCAGATTCATTTATTCTACGAAGTGGGCTTACACTGATTTCCTGTCAGTATTCATTTAATCTACAGAGTGGGCTTACATTGATTTCCTGTCAGTATTCATTTAATCTACGGAGTGGGGTTACAGTGGAGTTACATTGATTTCCTGTTAGCATTCATTTAATCTACGGAGTGGGGTCATTCATTTAATCTACGAAGTGGGGTTACATTGATTTCCTGTCAACAATCATTTAATCTACGGAGTGGGGTTATATTGATTTCCTGTCAGCATTCATTTAATCTACGAAGTGGGGTTACATTGATTTCCTGTCAACATTCATTTAATCTACGGAGTGGGGTTACATTGATTTCCTATCAGCATTCATTTAATCTACGTAGTGGGGCTACATTGATTTCCTGTCACTATTCATTTAATCTGCGGAGTGGGTTACATTGATTGATTTCCTGTCAGCATTCATTTAATTTACGAAGTGGGGTTACATTGATTTCTTGTCAGTATTTATTGAATCTACGGAGTGGGGTTACATTGACTTCCTGTCAGCATTCATTTAATCTACGGAGTGGGGTTACATTGATTTCCTGTCAGCGTTCATTTAATCTACGGAGTGGGGTCATTCGTTTAATCTACGAAGTGGGGTTACATCGATTTCCTGTTAGTATTCATTTAATCTACAGAGTGGGGTTACATTGATTTCCTGTCAGCATTCATTTAATCTACGGAGTGGGGTTACATTGATTTCCTGTCAGCATTCATTAAATCTACGGAGTGGGCTCATTCATTTAATCTACGAGTTGGGTTACATTGATTTCCTGTCAGTATTCATTTAATCTACGGAGCGGGGTTGCATTGATTTCCTGTCAGCATTCATTTAATCTACGGAGTGGGGTTACATTGATTTTCTGTCAGCATTTATTTAATCTACGGAGTGGGATTACATTGATATCCTGTCAGTATACCTTTATGATACGGAGTGGGGTTACATTGATTTCCTGTCAGCATTCATTTAATCTACGGAGTGGGGTTATATTGATTTCCTGTCAACATTCATTTAATCTACGGAGTGGGGTTACATTGATTTGCCGTCAGCATTCATTTAATGCGTGAAGTTCGTTGAAATTACCACAATTTTATATGAAAGTAGATGCAAAAGAGGAACAGGAAATGTGGCATGCACAGAACTCAGTCATCCAAATCATGCATGGAACTCAGTCATCCAAATCATGCATTCAAAACAAACAACAAAGACAAGATAGAAGACAAGATAGAAGCGAGGTATGCTACACCATGAACATAGAACGGTTTGCAATAGGGGTACCGCATTGGAACGACACAAATGTCACTTTTTAACACGGTTCTAGGATGCATCAAATTGCATTCTTACACTATTGTCATCCAAATTACACAGGACATGGTAAATAAGGAAATCCCACTCCACTATATCCCTTAAGTAAAACACAAGGATGATCATATGTATATGAATATAACAAACGCCAAGAAATACCAAAGTCAGTTCTGATCAGTTCAGTTCTGGTAGAAACCAATCCCACTCCCAGCTAAGTAAAACACAAAGATGATCATTTCAGTTCTGATCAGTTCAGTTCTGGTAGAAGCCAGAAAATTGAAAACAAACATCAAATGTTACCTTACTTTCAGGAATTGAACAAATGGTAGCATAGTGCCCACAATATGTGGGGTCATCAAAAAGGAAAGCATATTTGCGAACTGTAAATGAGTCAACAAATAAACATGCAGTGCGTTGCATGAAAGGGCCATAACCTCTTCAACTATTAAATGTTCTTACGAGTATAATAAAGAGTGTATGATCAAGACCATGACCGAGGATCTAAGAGACCAGCGTATACGTGTACTTAAATTAATTAACTGAGGGCAATAAACATAATGTTATAAGTGTGAAGGCTAAAATAAAATAACTGAATGTATTTTGAAGATATGTTCTTGGTTTGAGTTGAGGAAGATCATTTCAGATTTCAGATCGTAGAAAGTGAAAGCTAGAATAGTTTATCAGTTCTGATGTATAACCTGGAGTTTGTTGATTTATTTATGTAAATACCATAACAGATGCATGATATGTTCATCTATCTTGAAAAGAATCCTATTTAATTTCGCTGAAAAGTTCAGATGGATGAGTTTTAGAAGTTATGTTAATAATTATTCAAGCTGCTCCTTTTTGCATATAACAACTGTATTTAAAACATTATATACGCATTATAAATGTGTGTTTTCATGTCATATACTTGTAAATACGTGTAAAATAAGTGTGTTATTCGTTTAAAACGTGCGATTTTTGTATTTAACTTTCATCACATTTTATTTATCTGAGTATACCAAAGAGTATGAGAGTGGACCTTTGGAAACGGCCGAACACGACACATACGAAACATTGCAGTCTCGGTTTGATTGAACGGTCCTAATGTTCGTATTTTGATAACAGCGGAAATGTTAATTTCCTAATGTTCATATTTTGATAACACTAATGTTCGTATTTTGATAACAGTAATGGGGATATTTTGATAACACTAATGTTCGTATTTTGATGACAGATGTGTGTAACTGTTTGCTTTTCTAATGTTCGTATTTTGATGACAGATGTGTGTAACTGATTGCTGTCCTAATATTCGTATTTTGATGACAGATGTGTGTAACTGATTGTTGTCCTAATGTTCGTATTTTGATGACGGATGTGTGTAACTGATTGCTATCCTAATGTTCGTATTTTGATGACAGATGTGTGTAACTGTTTGCTTTTCTAATGTTCGTATTTTGATGACAGATGTGTGTAACTGACTGCTGTCCTAATATTCGTATTTTGATGACAGATGTGTGTAACTGATTATTTCGATGACAGATGTGTGTAACTGATTGTTGTCTTAATGTTCGTATTTTGATGACAGATGTGTGTAACTGATTGTTGTCCTAATGTTCGTATTTTGATGACGGATGTGTGTAACTGATTGCTATCCTAATGTTCGTATTTTGTTGACAGATGTGTGTAACTGTTTGCTTTTCTAATGTTCGTATTTTGATGACAGATGTGTGTAACTGATTGCTGTCCTAATATTCGTATTTTGATGACAGATGTGTGTAACTGATTGTTGTCCTAATGTTCGTATTTTGATGACGGATGTGTGTAACTGATTGCTATCCTAATGTTCGTATTTTGATGACAGATGTGTGTAACTGTTTGCTTTTCTAATGTTCGTATTTTGATGACAGATGTGTGTAACTGATTGCTGTCCTAATATTCGTATTTTGATGACAGATGTGTGTAACTGATTATTTCGATGACAGATGTGTGTAACTGATTGTTGTCTTAATGTTCGTATTTTGATGAAAGATGTGTGTAACTGATTGTTGTCCTAATGTTCGTATTTTGATGACGGATGTGTGTAACTGATTGCTATCCTAATGTTCGTATTTTGATGACAGATGTGTGTAACTGATTGCTGTCCTAATATTCGTATTTTGATGACAGATGTGTGTAACTGATTGTTGTCCTAATGTTCGTATTTTGATGACGGATGTGTGTAACTGATTGCTATCCTAATGTTCGTATTTTGATGACAGA